>JANRMT010062808.1:61216294-61253792 GCA_026402145.1 Polypterus bichir lapradei | reverse complement strand
TATATATATATATATATATATATATATATATATATATATATATATATTTACAGTATATGCACACACATTTAGTTTGAATCAGGGTAAAGTTTAATAAATTTAGTACAGACGTTTTAACATAGTAGAGTTGTAGCACAGGGCTAGCACTGCTGCCTCACAGGGTCTGCATGGGGTCTGCATGTTCTCCTGACACATTTGTGCATTGACTAGGATCAGAAAGTGTGCTTAACTGTGTATGATTACCTATTTTTACATTTTATACTACAAATGTATCAATAATACTTCTCTATTAACAAAATATGTTTAGTCCTTCTTGTTCCAACCCTAACAAGATTTTCCAAAGAAATCTTGGTTCTTCTAATTGATAGTGTACTGTCACAAAGATGAGACATACTCAAGAAAAAGGTTTGGGGCAGCCACCCGTATAATCTCGTATCCCGGCTGCAAAGTCGTTCTTTTTATAAAGATACAGCACTGAAGTGCATACAATGAGTCCAAGACAAGACTGAGGGAAAAGGGTAAAGGGCAGGCTTTTAAAGGGGAAGACAGGAAGTGAGGTCATAAGGATCAGGCATGTGGTCTTCGATCATTGGATCACACTCGGACGTGACATCAGAGGGGCCGGAGCTGGTAAGGTCTACTTCCATTGGCTCGGTCCTGGAAGTGACATCAAGAGAGCCAGGTGGAATCCCCCGGGAATGGTCTACAGGCAAGAGAGAAAAAGAGTCAGTGCACTCTGCCACGTCCCATGCGCACGTGTATGACAGTACTTAACATAGTGAACCTATATACTTATATAAGTGTGCATTATTTACTTTTTGTATACTTTTTATGCATAATTTTTCTCATCTAATTTGAATTTTTTTTCTGTGCATGTCCCTATTTCTTTGATATCTCGTGAATCACTTTGAGCTTTTGGGGTATATATAATGGACCAGAACTGGAACAGTGTTTGCAGCGTTGGTTCAGTGAAGGAAAACAGCTGAGAGACCGGTACATCTGCAGCTACACAAAAGAAGGCTCACAAACAAGTACTATGCTTTGGGGTATAACATACTCACTATACTGTGAGATAAGCTCATGTTCTTCTCTCTATTCTTAGTTCCTTATGTTTAAACATATAATTTATTTAATGGAGTTGTCTGCGGTGGGCTGGCACCCTGCCCAGGGTTTGTTTCCTGCCTTGCACCCAGTGTTGTCTGGGATTGGCTCCAGCAGACCCCTGTGACCGTGCAGTTAGGATATAGTGGGTTGTATAATGGATGGATGGATGGATAATGGAGTTGTAAGGGATGGGGCATGAGGGGGAATGTTCATTATTTAATCATTACAAAACAAATACACTTTTAAATTTGGCTTTTGATTGTTGATTTCAAATAAAAAATGCTATGAAATAATGGACGTTAATTCTGGCAAAATTTCTCAGCCTTCCCTTATTATTTTAAATAAATGAAGTTGCCAAACTCTGAAGCAGTAAACAATAAAAAAAAATGTGAATGTTATATGCTCAATGGATTTACTCAGTCAAGGGTTTATCCAATAAACACTGAATTTGGAAATTACAAGTTTTAAAAAAGAAAAATAAATTAATTCACTATGGTGAAGTGTACAGGTATGTGTATGTGGATGTGTGTGCACATAATGAAATGGATTTTTTTAAAGAGGTAATAAACTGGCAACGTCTGCTGATCTAACCTGATGTGGACTGCTGACCCCTAGGAAAGAACAATTATTTATCTTCCAGATTTGATGTATTTAAATTACTTAAAAATACACCGCTGTGCACTAAATCCAAAACTATTTAAAAGTGCAGGAAATGGAACTAATTACTATTACTACAATTAGTCTATTAATTTGTTCATATTCTGTGTATATACATATACATGGGTATCAGCGTCACACATTTTGAGTTACTTGGAAAACAGAATAGAAATACAGCAATGTAAAGAAGGAAGAGTATGTTTTAAAATAATATAAACTTTAAAATCAATGGAGCTTTTTGAACAAACCAGATGAAAAATGATACACAAAACTAAATGAGTTCTCACTGCAAAATATAAAATGATATGTCAGATTAGTGGGAAGGCTGCTGTCAGAGGTTGATGCAGGGCAAGCAGAAATGATCCAATCTGATGTGTGATTCCTATCATTCATGGAATGTTAAAGGGATTAAAGGGAACACAGAGAGGTGTCTGTTAAAAAGAATGCTTAATTTTAATTACAAATATTCATATTTAGTTTTGTTTTTTTTTCCTTTAAATCAGTGTGAGTAACTATGCTGTATATTTAACAATCTTCCATTCCCTGTGCTAGACATAAATACATTGCAAACATGTTACAAGTACATTAAATAAAATTAGAACAAAAGTGTTTTTTTATGCAACTGAAGTGTTCATTTCATTTATACTTGAGATGCAGCAGTGCAGTATGCAGATTTAATGAGAGAAGAAGGCTTAACATGTTGCTCTCTAAAAACACTGGGGAATGACAATGAACAACAGATTTTAAGGAATTGTCAAGCAGTTAATTCTTTTCAAATAAACAGTAATTAAGAAAGAGTAACTTCACATCACAGGAGAATAAACTGTGCAGGACTGGATCAAGCAGCTGTTAGTAAAAACCACACACAATGAAAGCATCTAAAATGTAAAAAAAATGACTTATTGTTGTTTATACATTTTCACAGTTCACATCATATTAACAGTCCATGTTCAGCACTATAAAAATTGACTTAGTGCTGGCTGGAAAACACACAAATGAAGTCAGTCTACTCTCAAGCACACAGCCACAATAGGCTACAAAGCTTACTCCGGTATAGAACTACATCAGGCTATGGTAATGTCAGCACTCTCTCTGCCTTAAGAAGCTGGAGTGCTTATGGGGAAATCCTCATAAAAACAGAAAGACCACACAAACTCTAAAGCAACCCACACAAGTAAAAAGCTACTACAATTTGGTAACTGGTTACCATAAAGGTACTAAGCTACCAAAAGCAAAACTGAATCAGACTGAAAATGTCATGGCTGACATAACTTTCTGTATACTTAATTATTTTTTACTTTTTGCATTTTTTCTTTAAATATTCTTTGTTTTAATGAGTCAAGAATATGTAGTCATTTCTCAACACTGAAAACATCACTTGCAGGTTTTGGTTGCTCTGACTCTAAACTGGTGCAGTGTGAATACATACGTGGAAATACAGAAAAAAAGTGACAATTTGATTTTCAAAAGTGCTAGCAAGCGTTTTGTATTGCTCTGTATTAATAGATTCTCACAAAAACGACTTGTGAAAGATGTGTACTGTGGTAATAGTATTAAATTAAAATTCAAAATTACTTTTAAGAGCTATAAAACACTGCTTCTAGAAATAGCCTTAAATTTTATATAAATGGTAATTACTTTTTTAAAACCGTGAAATCTTAGTTTTTCAGGATTATAATGGATATGTCAAAATTTAATTAGTAAAAAATAATGCACCCAAACTTGGAAAGATAAGCTCCAGCTAATAAATCATCCAATGAGGAGACACTTTTTGCATGTGCAAAATTTTTCAATAACACCTTTTGAATGAAAAGCTTGTAATACCATCAAACTTGCCTTTTGCATATTTTGAAACCACAATGCTCTCCCCTTCTTATTTATTACAAATAGATGCCATTTAAAAAAAACCATAAATAACTATGATGTCTTTTTTAACCTAAGAATTATGGACAAAAATTTAAAGGTCTTCTTAATGCCTTAGAAAGACAGTATTTCTTGTTGAAAATGTCTAATTAATAAAGTATCTATCTATCTATCAAATGGCATTTATTTTAAGAAAACACTACATTAAGAAAACCTATTTTACTACCGATGTAGAAAAGCACAGTGATAAACCCTTTGGACACATGGAGTCATATGGGTTCTTTTCTTAAGAAATTTTCTATAAATTCAGGTGTTTCAGAAAGAAGAGAAAAAAATCAATAAAGGGAAAAACTAGTATCATTTATGACAATTTAAATGAGAATTCTGTAATATTCATTCATTTACAGTAGATAAATCTACTGTATCTGTTATGAACCATTGAAATGCAACTAAAAATGGCCACCTATCATGCCACAGATGCAGAGCATAAAATTGACTTTGCAATCTCCTGAAACAAAGGACCATTTCTCTACTTCCTGAAGCTTCATTTGAACACAGTTTTTAACAGGAAAAAATGAATTGTTATTTATGAAGCACACGTTCCAGTTTCATTCAGTAATATTTTATTACAAACAGTATTTTCTGGATTAATGGAAAAAATGGGAAGTAGTAGTTTACTTAAATAAAGATGAGGTTCAATGAAAAGAAGGATTTGGTTTTGATGAAAACCAGCAGCCTCAGGGTGGGCTCTAGGACTGAACCTGGGAACCACTGCTTTAGGACACTGCCTGAATGATATAGCAACCTATTATGAAAGCAATGCATATCTCATTGACTTTTTTTGTTTTAATTGTTCAGAATACATGCTGTATCTTTGTTCTTGCCAAGAATGATTTGTCTTTCATTGGCATCATCAAGTAAGGCTAGAGAGATAGGATTCCTCTTTCTTCTAAACTCTGCAGACCATGAAACTCATCTTTTTCTGCCAGGCGCTTTGCAATACAATCCAAGGCGTAGCCAGAAATTAATTTTAAGGGAAGTGATTAGTAAGTACTTAAATCATAAATCTGTGATTAATCAGTTGGAACTGTCATAAAATTTATTTGGGGATGTTCAAATCCGAAAGGAGCTATGTCTATGACTGGAGTTTGCCTCTATTGCTGAAACTTGTGTAGTTCCAGGCAGCTTGGCCACAATGTTCCTAATCATGGGCTTGCTCTCACAGATGATCTGCACATTTTACGGAAGGACGTTAACTTCTACAAGGATTTTTCAGGCTTGTTGATGTGTGGGTTTAATCTTAATACATATGCCACCAACAACAGTTATCATATTTAGAAATACACAAACTGCATGAAAACTTTTACTACACTGTGAAAGGGCTATGTTATATATATATTGTAGTTAAATACCTCTTTAGGCACTAAACACTGGTAACTTAGAGTCTTACTGAGAAAGTATTCTTTCAAAGTGCATCTCTCATGACATTCTTGTTGAGTAATTAGAACTTTAATTAAGCACTTTATTGGTCTGGGGAATTGCCATTTTGTTTGCCTTTAAACAGAAGATTGGAGTTGTGGTTAGGTGAGGGAACGGTTGAGTCCAAAAAGAAATGTTGGGGTACCAATCAGGTCATCCTTTTAGTCAGTAGGGCCTCAGAAGCAAAACAAGCACAAATAAAACAAGAAATAGTTTTTCGAGGCAGAGCTGGTCTGCTGTCTTGAGAGGATCAGATTTAGTAGGAGTTCTGTCCTGGGGTTTGCTCAGTCCTCAAATAGACGCCTCCTTTCAGGGGTGGCCAGGTTTTTTAGGGGCCTGACCAGAGGGAGCAGAGTCAGTTGCCCTAATTAGGCATCTTCTCAAAACTTTGTATAAAAGGGAGATGACACAGTTATTGACAGCACCCCGCTTGCATGGTGTTATATACCTCAGATGAGCCTGGAAGTCAATTCTCTGTTCTGATTTTTAAAATTGTATTTGTTACTATTTCCTCCTTGCATAGTCCGTCCATCCATCCATTATCTAACCTGCTATATCCTAACTACAGGGTCATGGGGGTCTGCTGGAGCCAATAGTCCGTCAATATATATTTTCAAAACTGTTTCAGTTTTCATTTCTTCTATGTTTTGTTTTTGACTCTGCTGTGGAATATTTTGGTGTATTTAGAAGACAGTGTGTTGTTACTTGTATGGGTAAAAATGGCAAGCCTTCACCAGCGAGTAGTCCTTTTAATGATAACAAGCCATCTAAAAGAACTGTGTAAAGAGCAAAAGAATCCATTCTGGCTCTCTGTGTGAGTGCTACACTGGTGTTAAGAGCAGGATGAAAAGAAGACCAATCCGTCCAACATAGCAAATCACCAAATGCCACGAAATCCTATAACAGACCAGACTTGGAATGGTGTTTGTGGCATTAGTTCAGTGAAGGAAAACAGCTGAGAGACCAGTACATCTGCAGCTACACACAAAAAGGTTCTCACAAAACTACTATTTTTACCTCCTGTGCTGCCGCATCATAGCATTTTTAATCATAAATAACTTTTACTAATAAAGATTAACACACACGTGCGCATGGGGGATGGTATACAGGCTTAAATAGTGTTGTTTGTTAGCCTGCCTGAGAGTTTGCATTCCTACTTGATCTTATCTTCTCTTATCCCTCTGCAGCCCAGCCGAAGACCCTAACTCTTAATGACATCAGCATTGATTTTCACACTGCTGACATCACTTTTGGCCAACCCTGATGACATCATTTCCGCTACACAAAATTCCCCTTCCTGCCACATCAGTTCCTGTTCCAGGTGTCCTGACTCCACCTCTTTCTCCTACCCACCATATTTATAGACCAGTCTCAATGTGTTAGTCAGTTCAATTTTGAACTCTGCTTTGTAAAACGTGTTTTCTTTGGTCTGCTGTTTATTTAGTATATGGGGTGACCATTCCCTTTTTTCAGTCTAGTGCCTGGTTTTTAGTCACAAGATATAAAATACACTTACACTAGCAAATATTAAAAAAAACATTCTATGTATGTATTATATGATTTTATGTGACACAAATGAAATTTTAAGTATTGTTTATAAATTTTTGGCTTACATGTCATCCGTGAGTTTCTGTGGCCTTTTGTCAAGCTCCAAAAATGTTCCCATTTAATTGTTCACGGCCAAGTCATGAATAACCAAAACCATGAATGTCAAGTTCAAGAATGTGGAGTGGTTACTGTCAATAAGTTGTGAAAAAGGTGCTATATAGCACCCGACCCGGCACAGATTCACACTGAGGCACGTGGGCAAATAAGAAAGCTTTTTATTTTTCTTCTCCTGTGGGACACGTCTTCCCTGTGAACCCCACAGGTAATACACAGTCCCAAGCACTTACACACAGCCCTAACACTCTTCCCCTGTGGGGCACGTCTTCCCCATGAACCCCACAGGTATAACACAGTCCGAAAGCACAGCAATCCTTCCACTGGCACCACCACTCCTCTCTGGCAACCTCGTCCTCTTCCTCCCAATTCTTGCCCTGAGTGGTGGTTGCTGGATCCTTTTATGGCCCTCCTGGAAGTGCTCCCGGTGCTTGCTCACCTGCTTCCAATTGCACTCCCGGGTGGGGCCGAAGATTAGACCAGCTGGGCTCAGCGATCCATGCCGCGCACCCTGGCGGCCACCCCAGATCCCCACATGGTTGTGGAGAACTCCATCTCAAAGGGAACCCTGCGGGAGACTGATGCACCATCGTGCACCAGGGAGGCTGCCACCAAGCATCATGAGGAAGGTACTGAGGAGCCCATGGCTGCTCCCCCAAAACATAAGCAGAAGGGGCATCCCGGCCGGGCATGGGACCCGGCCCTCCGCCACAAAGTACAACATGTTATGTTGAAGAAGCTTTGATAGTAACAGCATACTTCTTGCAGGACAACAGTGTTTTTCTGGGATCACACATTTTTATAAACAAATAAAATTTTGAAGGGTTGTTCAACTATGTTATCAAATTATTTATGTGTGACTTTTTATTGACCTGGTCTACTTTGTTTACATTAATAAGGAATCAGTAATTTGAAATGAAAATTCTGTTCTCATAAAGAACTTGGCTTTGCAAGTTTGAGAAGTCACCTTTTAAATGTGCTTAGTAATAATCATCCTATAAAGGAGGAAGACTTGAAATTATTTTAAATACTGAACATCAGACAGCTCAATAAAATGTGATATTATATCCTTTAAGGTATATATGTTTGACATTAAAACCAAAGTTATTACAATGAAAATATATTATACATTTACAAACCTGCAGATAATTTCACTTACACTTGTCTTATTTTCTTTAGTTTCCTTTCTTAGCCTGTTCTATTTATGTGAACAAACCACTCTTTCTCCCATTTTCTCCTGGAGTGATTTCACTCCAGCTTCGGCCCCGAGTCTTTCATTTCTTACCTGGTTCTTTCTTGCCTATTGTAGGACACATTCTTAAATACTGTAAGCCTGAACTGCACATCTTTGGGTATGAGAGAAAACTCATGAAAGCCCTCAGAGAGCATGTAAACTCCATAAAGACAGTGAACTCATCTGGAATTAAATCTACTACCCTGGTGGAACTGTGTTGGTGTATGTGCCATTACACTACAGTGATATCTAACAAGAAAGAATCTAAATTAAAACATAATGTAAAACTTTATTCATTTAAATAAATAGTAATTTTTCAGTTTTCATATTTAAGATCTGCAAAGATAAACTTGTGTTTCACTGTCATTATGGCTGAATTCTTCATCAAGGAATGAACTTGAGTGCCATGAATGTCACTTCGTAAGTGATTTAGCATCTTCTGAGTCATCAGGTTTGCAGCACCTGTCAGGATGCAGAGAGAGAGAGAAGAGAGAGCAAGCGAGCACATCTTTAGGATAGAGTCTGTTGGTTTTTGAGTCTATGACAGCCAGATAGAAGAAAAAAGAAAAAATTAAAGAAAAAACTCTGAGTCAGAAACTGACACTAGTTTTTTTTAAAGGTTCCCATGATTTTAAAATGTCCCTGCCTTTGAAGCTGTACTATTCTGAAATGGCCAGGAAATATTTTCTTTTATTACACTATTGATATCTACATGAATAGGCAGATTCTATTTAACTTCTGTGGAAGCTAATAGTAAAAAAAAAACTGTTTGGACCTTCTTACAGTTTTCACAAGATTAGTCTTATTTTTTATTGTGTTCACTAAGTCTCAGCTTTTAAATATTGAATGACATGTTAAGCAATCCAGCACATGTAATTAATAAAATATTTTTATAAATAATTTCTGTTGACTTTATAAATTGCACTACAATGATAAAATTACAATTATTAGCAAAATTGAACACATAGTATAATAAAATATTTAGAGGAAATGTGATTTCTTTCTCTTTGGAGAGCAAGAAATAAGATGTTTCAAGCTAAGGTACTACTTAAAAACATCCGTTGCAAGAGATGGACGTCTGAAGCGGAGCTCCGCTAGCAGCGGTGTTATTTTTCATATTATCTTCTTATTATCCTGAGATATCCTGTATTTATCCAACCTGAGGGTACTACTACAGTATATGCAAGCATACAGTATATAAACATGGCCAACAATAAAGGGATTCAGAAAAAAATGAAAACTAAAGCTACATCCAAGCTCAGACCGACATATCCAAGTTCAAGCTCAAAGTACGGCCTTTCAGAGACTGACCTGGATCAGATGGGTGAAAGCCAAGACTCCTCGGGACCACGGTCCGCTACATCATCTCCGGCTGAGAGCAAAATGGGGAGCGAATTTATGAGTGCGAGTGACGCAGGTCACGATAGCTCACCGATTGGAGAAGATCATCTGAAACTGGAAAAGGCCTTGCAGTCTGTGCTTTCAACTACTCCACGTGAGCCGGGAACACCGGCTGTTATACAGCCCACCGCCTCACCTACAGTACGTGAAAGCAGAAATCATCTGTCTGAACTGAAGGTGATGATCGCTGAGCTCAAGCAAGCTCAAGCAGAGCTCAAGCAAGAGATAAAGAAAGATATAGGGAAAAGCGAGAAGGCAAATGAAAAGGCAAATGAGAAGCTGTGACAGAAGACTGCAGCAGGATAATAAAGACTTGGAGAAACGCATATATATTCGCTTTGAGGCAGTCTTTAAAGATATGCTAGGTAAAATTGAAGAGCACATTCAGGAAACCACATCTAAACTGAGCACACTTGCTGATCAACTGGAGGATGTCAAGGAGACATTCACGTCTCAGATTGAAACAGCCGCAAATCTATAGTTGCCAATGCTGAAGAAAAAGCAACAGCTGCCAACTCCGAATACAAAAAACTCTGAGACAGACTTGCTGCTTTGGAAGATGGAAGCAGAAGGAATAATATTAGAATTGAAGGTCTACCTGAGAATCGAGAAAGTCCAAACCCAGTGAAATTTGCAGCTGAACTATTTTCTAAAATAATTGGAGAGGACTTTAAAGCAGATTCTGAGCTAGCAGCGGCTTATCGTGTATGTGTACCAAATACCGTTAGACCTAGATCTTTTATTATTAGCTTCGAGAGATTATTATTTAAGCTAGAGGTGATGGCACTCCTCAGACACAAGCAAGAGATTATATATGAAAATAACCACATTCGTATCTTCCCTGATTTCTCTCCCGCAACAGCTACTAAACGTGCAGCCTTCTACAACATTAAATAGCAGTTAAGGCAAGCCAATATCAAATACAGCCTCTTGTATCCTGCCAAACTGAAAGTGGAATTGCAAGGTCAATTGTATGTCTTCGCCAGCAAGGAAGAAGCAGAAAAGGAATTAAGAAAGCTGATCCTGGCACTATTCTGAAACACAAAAGTGAGTCGTAGCCTGTCATGACATGGCAAGGATATATAATCTACTGTCTGATCTATTTGTAAAGATACAGGTATTATAATTATACATCATCTTTATTACTCGGACGCTGTTTATGTTTTAATTACAGTTATAGACGTTTGTGTTTATTTATTTATTTATTCTCTACCCTAAAGGAGACTGTTTAACATCATACCCTTGGGTTTATTGTTATTATTATTATTGCATTAAGACTTAATATGCTTATTCTGGACCACTTTCTAACACCATTCCCCGGGTTTTTTATCCGGGTTTATTATCTTAATACTTTAAGATTGCTGAAGATTATATTTTATGTTCATAGTTTGTTAATGATTATATTTTAGGCATATAGTATTTAGACTATATTGGCAATAGATATCTCTATTTTTTAATCTTAAAACGCCGCTGCGTGGGGGCTTGTTTGCTTTGGATGTGCTATATCTCTGGGTATGTCAGAGGATCGGGACTGCGTGAAGTGGGGTCCAGCCTCACGTGGGGAGGCAAAATGGGAGGGTGGGGGGTTAAGGGGGGGAGAGAAAGAGAGAAGGCTATATCTATATCTAATCTATCCTTTTAATCCTTATAATTATAACTACCAACGTAACAATAGGCTGCATGGCAATAACTCTTGGGGAAATAGGAAATTAAGGTTAAAGCTGTCTCACTTCCAGTTAAGACTATAAAATGACATCAAAAATTCAGAATCAATGTCTCCATGATGGGACAGTTTACTTTGTGAGCTGGAATGTTAAAGGCCTGAATCACTAATTAAAGAGAAAGTATTCTCTCACCTAACAGATTTAAATGCTAAAATAGTATTTTTACAGGAGACCCACTTACTAAGCAAGGATCAGTTCTGGCTGCAAAAGGACTGGACTGGCCAAATGTTCCATTCTAGCTTTACAAAGAAAACTAGAGGTGTGGGAATTCTCATACATAGAACAGTCTCATTTGTAGCATCAGATGTAGAATTGGATCCTGAAGGGACATATGTGATGGTCATGGGCAACTTATCTAACTGTAAAATGATTTTAATAAATGCTTATGCACCTAATTTCGATGATAAGGAATTTATACAAAATTTATTTGCATCCAGTCCCAATGCGAACACTCATAAAATTATAATGGCTGGGGACTTTAATTGTGTTTTAAATCCACTCTTAGATAGGACTTCTACCACAGGGGGGACGACATCTAACACTGCAAAGATAATTACAAAGTTTATAACTGATCGAAACTTATCAGACCCCTGGAGGTTTTTAAACCCAAACTCAAGAACATATTCTTTCTGCTCACCAATACATCATTGCTACTCAAGAACTGATTATTTCTTTATAGATAATAATTTCTTGCCTATGATTAAATCTTGCAAATATGATGCTATTGTTATTTCCGACAATGCACCTCTGATCTTGGAGCTAAAGTCATTATGCCCCACACACTCACCTCGCAGATGGCGTCTCAACCCGCTTCTATTAGCAGACAAGAATTATACAGAATTTATATCCAAACAAATCAGTTTCTTCCTAGAGACAAATACATCCTCAGAGATTTCTGCAGGAATACTCTGGGAAACTCTGAAGGCCTTCTTAAGGGGACAGATTATTTCATATCTTTCCAACAGAAATAAATTAGAAACCCAGAAAGTATCAGAGCTAAAAAAACGAAATTACTAGAATAGATGAAGAACACGCCAGGCTTTCAAGCAAGGCTCTACATAGGAAAAGGCAGGCTCTGCATTCAGAACTAAACCTCTTGACAACTAAAGAAACAGAACAACTAATTTATAAATCCAGACATCATTACTACGAACACGGAGAGAAAGCTAATAAGCTTTTAGCTCAACAAATCCACAAGCAAGAAGTCCGCAAAGCAATCCCAGTAATCACCAATACGAACAGAGACAAAATCATCGACCATAAAAATATAATGCACACATTTAGAGACTACTATAAATCCTTATATTCTACTGAGTTTAAAGAAGACAACACACGATCTAATACATTTCTAGATACATTACAGATACCACAAATAGATACTTTTAGTGTGAAGGAACTGGATAAACCTCTGGCGTTATCAGAATTACTAGATGCTATAAAGTCACTTCAAGGCTGGAAAGCAGCAGGCCCTGATGGCTACCCTGCAAAATTTTATAATAAATTCTCTGCTCAGCTAGCTCCCCTCCTATTAGCAACATTTACAGAAGCTAGAGACAATCAAACTCTTCTTCAAACTTTTCGCCAGGCATTAATCACTGTTTTTCCTAAACAAAATAAGGACTTATTACAATGTGCATCATACAGACCAATTTTACTTTTGAATAATGACGTTAAGATACTCTCAAAAATCATAGCTAGAAGAATGGAGAAAGTGTTCCCTTCGGTAATATCACAAGATCAAACTGGATTTATCAAAGGTCAACACTTATCTTCCAATCTTCGACGTCTGTTTAATGCAATATACTCACCAACTAAGCTAAACACCCCAGAAATATTATTATCATTAGATGCAGAAAAAGCATTTGACATGATTGAATGGAAATACCTTTTTACTACATTGGAGAAATCTGGGTTTAGCGTGAACATTTGTGCAAGGATCAAACTACTGTATACAATTCCAGAAGCTTCAATTTGTATCAACAACATTTGTTCAGACTACTTTAAACTAGAAAGTGGTACCAGACAAGGATGCCCCTTGTCACCGCTGCTATTTGCAATCACCATTGAACCACTGGCGGTTCACTGTGGTAATACAGATCAGATAAAGGGGATTATCAGAGAAGGACTGGAACAGAACATTTCTCTATATGCAGATGATATGGTACTGTATATATCAGACCCACAATATTCTGTGCTTGCAGTCTTAACAGCACTCACAGAATTTCAAAAGATCTCTGGTCTCAGAATTAAGCTGAATAAAAGTTTACTCTTTCCAGTGAATTCTCAAGCATATAATATTAGATTAGACACCCTACCTTTTATCATTGCAGAACAGTTTAAATACCTAGGGGTAAACATCACAAGTAAACATAAAGCTCTTTATCAACAAAATTTCACAATCTGCATGGAAAAACTTAAGCAAGACTTGCATAAATGGTCAACCCTTCATCTCACTCTAGCTGGAAGAATTAACACTGTTAAGATGAATATTCCTCCTAAGCTTCTTTTTTTATTTCAAAACATTTTAATATACATCAATAAATCATTTTTTAAGCAATTAGATTCAACAATAACCTCATTTATTTGAAACTCAAAACATCCACGTATCCAAAGAGCGACCCTACAAAGACCAAAGGCAGAAGGTGGCATGGCTCTACCTAACTTTCAGTTTTATTACTGGGCAGCAAACATACAAGCTATAAAAACCTGGACACAAATAGATGAACATACACAGGCTTGGTCCACAATAGAAGTAAAATCCTGCAGTACTTCTTTATATTACCTGCTCTGTGCCCCAATAAATGCAAGTTATCAGCATTACCACCTCTTACAACCTTCGCAAACATATGCAGTTTTTAATATCTGGAAAACATTTGGGATTAACTTGCTTAGAGATCTTTATATAGACAACATCTTTGCGACCTATGAACAATTACATTCCAGCTACACATTTTTCTCACTATCTTCAAATTAGGAACTTTGTTAAACAGAACCTGCCTGATTTTCCTCATCTTGAACCCTTGTCTATGCTGGAAAAAATATTGTTCAATTTCAAGGAGTCAGACACCATCTCTGCAATATTTAAAATTATTTTACAATCATCCCCTTTCAAAGATCCAAGATGACACTGGGAAAAAGATCTCTAAATCAATATATCAGAAAAGGAGTAGAAAGTAGCAATGCAGAGAATTCACTCGAACACTATATGCGCAAAACATACAATTATACAACTCAAAATTATATATCAAGCACATCTGTTTTGCCTAAAACTCTCCAAAATGTTTCCAGGGCAGGATCCAACCTGCGAACGCTGCAATCAAGTCCCAGCCTCACTGGGTCACATGTTTTGGGAATGCACCAAATTAACATCATTCTGGACCAAAATGTTTCATTACCTTTCAGACAGCCTTGGTCTCACAATCCCTCCTAAGCCATTAACAGCTGTGTTTGCGGGTTCTTCCAGGTGGGTTTAAAGTGGAGAAAGACAAACAAACTGTGATTGCATTCAGTATACTTTTGGCACGCAGACTTATTTTGCTAAACTGGAAGAATCCTAACTCTCCTCTTTTAAGTCAGTGGGAAACCAATGTTTTATACTATTTGAAATTGGAAAAAATCAAATACTCAGTTAGAGGATCTGTACAGATGTTTTTCAAAACATGGCAGGATCTAATCAGTAATATTTTAGAATAAGCTCTTAAAGCACAGAGAAAGCAATTATTTCTGCATTTCTTTTTCTTCTCCATTCATCTCTATTGGCTTATCAAACTTATCAATTTAGGTATGTTTACAAGCCTTAAGTTTCACTCCGTTGGCCTTGCTCTCTCTCTCTCAGGGGTGAGGGTCGACTTGTTCTCAATCCTACTTTTTGTAAAAATTGATTGATTTGTATGGAATGATTACAATAAAATTAATAAAATAATAAAAAACAAAACAAAAAAAAAACATGTAGGCATTCTAAAGACTAGCAGGAGTTTAGCATGTTAATGTAATAGATTTATTTATTAATAAATACCACATTTTAGAGATCTTCTGAAATTTTTCTCGTAATGTGAATTTAATTTAATTTTATTTTTAAGTGCAAATAAGAAATCCTTTCTCCACCTTGTTATTGTAGCTGGGCTAGGACTAATCTAGTTGAGCAATAGAAGATAACATGCATTCAGTGTAGTGTAAGCTACCACAGAAGATTGCTTGTTAAACAAAGAAATCCAATGGGATGTTACTCCAAACAAAGCTATTAGAAAATTAAGAATTATCATGAAAGAAAAACTATTTGAGAGATTTGTGTTAAGATATTCCAATAAGGTGTTAAAGTGGATTACCCATAAAACATGTAATCCAGTGAGGAAGGGGACTGAGAAGTATATTTTGAATAGTCTGAGACTTGAGAAATGTGTATGGTGGACAATTTTGAATCAGTTGAATCAGACCATTTTTCTCACAAATCTATAAAGACAATATTTTATTAATAGAATTTGGAATCTGAAATTCAAACTGAAAGTTTAACAAATAAGATTTTTTTAATTTAAAATATTTCATCATGTTATCAGATCACCTGTGACTTGCAGCTAAAATTAAACGTACTACTTAACCTCTTAGTCACTAGCATCAAATATAAGCAACCAATAACGGCATACTACACGATAACGTGCAGTGAATACACTTGACTTATAGTTTTCATACTTCTTCTCTGTACGTTTAGCATTCATTTGCTCAGAGATTGATGCGCTTGCTGCTTTGTAAGCGGCTCTTGTTTTTTCCACTCCAGCGGCCCGCTTCTTCAATCTTCCATCGACATATTTTCACGTTAAAACTGATCAAGTCAGTTGTTGTGTTGCAATTACAGTGGAACCTCGGTTCACGAACATCTTGGAACACATAAAAATCGGTTTACGACCAAAAAGTTCGCCAAACTTTTTGCATCTGTTCATGACCACACACTCGGCATACGAACAAGCCAGGTTCTCTTTCGGTTTGTGTGCGCCGATGATTTCCGCACGTGTTCAGTCTCTCCCTGTGCATTCCCTGTGCAGCGAGCACGAGAGAGAGACACACACACACACAGACGCATGCGAACGAGAGAGAGAGACACACACGCGCATGAACGAGACAGACACACACACACAGACGCGCACGCGAGAGAGACACACACACAGACGAGAGCGAGACGGCTGGAGGCATAAGGCTGAGAAGGCAGTTAAAGAATGCACCAGGCTTGTTTTTAAAGAGACAGATCCGAGCATTGTTTTAACCTCGTTGTATTTAATGAAGACTTTTTTCTATTGGATTGTAACCTCCACTTCACTTCTGTTTACAGCAATCGGTTCGTAGCATGCATTGTTGCAATGTTACTTTTCTTGGTGGTTTATTAAATTACAGATTTTTCAAAAGTTCATTTTTTTCCCTGTGCTTAAAACTCATTAAAAAAAGTGTTTTTAGTGAGCGGTTCGTAGCGCTATAGTGCGAACTGTTGCAGTGCTAGTTTTCTCTGTTGTTCAATGTTTTCTCAGTGTTATTCAATGTTTTTACATTTAGTTTACTATTACGCTGTGCATTCTATGGTATTAACTATATTTGTGCTTAAAAATCTTTAAAAAAATATATTTACATACAGTTCGTATGGTCTGGAACGGATTAATTGTATTTACATACAATCCTATGGGGGAAATTACTTCGGTTCACGACCAAATCGGTTTATGACCAGAGTTTTGGAACGAATTATGGTCATGAACCGAGGTTCCACTATACTTAGTACGTTTTTCTTAATTTTTCACTTAAGCTGGCACTTAAGTCTTCAATCTGCCTAAAGAATCATTTAAGATAAGAAGAGGTAGAGGAAGTGGCGGCGAAGGTGGTAGGGATGTGAACAGTGCCCGTACGTATGTGCCGCACTGCTGAGAGTTGATTCTACAATAAAATAAAAATAAAAAGTGTAATAAAAATCATCACCCCAAAAATGAACAGTAGAGGTCACGTAGTATATGTGTACCAAATTTCAGGTACATAGGTCAAACGGTTTGTGAGCTACATGTGATTTAAAATCCCAGACATACAAACGGAGAGCCATGGTAGCCTATTATATAAGAAGATACAAATACAATACAACCTGGTTGGTTCAGCAGGCTTCAGTTAGTCCCAGATGGTACAGTTTCTTACTTACAGATTATATATCCTGAAGCTGAAAATGAAAATAAAGATTTCTTTCTGGAGACAGAGCTCCTTGAAAACTGTCCAACAGTTAAGCAGATAGCAAGCTCCATGAATGTACATGTAGCAGTAACTGAACTCCACTTAAGAGTTCATCTTAGTGAAGAGAAAGGCTCAGTTTTTCCAACAAGGCAGCAACTGAACTGAACTAAAAACAAAAAATAGAGAACTGTTTTTGAAAATCGTCTATAAAAAAGGCAGCCACTCCCTCTCCCCTCTACTTGTCCAAATTAAGAACACATATCTAGCCTTTCTGCTGGAAGGGCAGACAGATTCACAAAACACAGGAATGGTACTAATTCATTATCACACCACTTCAAGGTTGATTCCCATGGGAATAAAAAGCTACACTTTGTAATTCAGCAAAACACTATGAAAAAACACTATGCTTTGTGTTTCAGTTTTTCCAGAATACACTTGCACTGAGATACACATGCACTGTTCAGCAGGCTTAAGGCCTGTTGCCTGAAGTCTTTCAGCTGCAAAGGTTAAAGCATCTCCCTTACAGTACCATAATAAAAATGATTTTATTTGAGATGAAAAATGTTTTGAAACATTAACATCCACGACCTAAGTGGACTTTATAAATTTCCCAAGTGTCTGTGTGAGATTTCAACCTAGGTTCATAGGTGCATCCAAAAAATGATGTTCTGTGTCTAACCTGAACTGACTCTGCACGAATCAGTGTGATGGTCTCAATGAAGAGTTATTTTTTACCTTGTACCTGATGGTACTGTAAAAACACTGGGTAATGGTAATCCAAAAATGGAGCAACAAACTGAATTAATGGACTGTTTAGTTTTTTGTGCACTGTTATATACTGTAATAAAGTCGATTTTCTCTGGCTACTTCAATATCTTCCCACATCATATATGCATTTAATTAATAATCTTGCAGGCGTTTAAACAGTCCTTAGTTGGTACTAATGGACCCAGAGCGTGCCAAAAGAATGTCCCCCACACCATTACATCACCACCACTAACCTGAACCATTGCCCTGCTATGGACGGTGATAGTTTTTGCTTTGAATATAATGCAACAAAGACTGGCTACGGCAACCTTCAACCCAGTGATTAAATGGTTTAGAAAATGAATGGGGAAGTTGAAGATAAACATTCATACATAGGTTAAGCATAAGTATTCATATCATGACTTTTTGTATAATTATGCTACCCACAAATTACATTTACAAAATTTATACACACCAGTAGCTATGTTTGTCGAGGGTTTGTAAATAGTTCAAAATGCAGCTACAACAAAGGCTTACAAGCAGTTAGTTTGGACTCATGTTCAAAAAAAAAATTCACTGTTCAATGGTCTTTGTTTTAAAAGTTGTAGTGACGGTCAAAGCAACCAGTTTACACGCACAGAAAAAAAGAAAGTTGATAATACACACAAAAAATGAAAAACTTCTAGTCTACAGTATTCTGTTAAGCCTTAAGCGTCTAGTATACATTTCTTAAATGTTCTATATGTTATCACATACACTAATACTTATTTTTGACATACAGTATCTATCTATCTATCTATCTATCTTTGTTTGAAGGTAATTAGCAGAAAATAAAAATACATAATTAGATGCAGCATTTATTTTTTAACCAATTCATTTAATTTGTGGTCAGTATCACATAATACAGCCCTTATATTCCTTAGTTCATTGGCCATATCTCTAACAGCATCCACTATTGTGTTTTGTGACTCCAGAATAGCGTCCGTCAGCACACAGCCAGATTGTCACCCAGCATTTCCGAGGAAGAGATGTGTGTGCAGCCAGATCGTGAAGATGTACTGGGCACAGCAACACCACCATCACGTCCTCAGCACGGGAGTCAGCTTTTGTAATACTACCTGAAACAGAATAAAAAGGCGGTGGGCTCTGACTCGCCTTTTCATGACGACTTTGATGTCTGACCACATCTTTTTTATTTCGGGCACTGTGTGACTTTCTGAACTTGAACTTTCGAGTGTCTCCAGCAAACATTCAACTGCCTTTTGTTGCTTATACTACTGCTTAAGCTAACAAATGGTATGTTTTTCCTTGCCTCCTTTTCACATTTGCTAAAATTATTCTTTTTTCCATGTGCTTTTACTGTTGTCTTTTAACAAAATACTGAACAGAAGGGTCTATTTATATTGATTTTCAAAATCAAATATGCAACTTTCTGGGAGGAGTGGGGTGTGGCTGTAGGTGCATGCACGTGCGTTAAATTTCATGTTCATTGGGATTTATAAAGGGGAGCGTGTGGAAAAACGCGTAGCACAGTTTTATGCACCTGATGTTTTTGTGCATACACACATTTTCAGTTTTGTTTGTACACCATGTTTTATACATGAGGCCCCTGTTGTACACGACATTATACATGAGGCCCCTGTTGACTGTGGAGGCCATTTGAGTACAGTGAACTCATTGTCATGTTTGAGAAACCAGTTTGAGATGATCTGAGCTTTGTGATCTTGCACTTTTTCCTGTTGGAAGTAGCCATCAAAAGATGTGTACACTGTGGTCATAAAGGGATGAACATGGTCAGCAACAATTCTCAGGTAGGCTATGGCATTTAAACAGTCCTTAGTTGGTACTAATGGACCCAGAGTGTGCCAAAAGAATGTCCCCCACACCATTACACCACCACCACCAACCTGAACCATTGATACAAGGAAGGATGGATCCATGCTTTCATGTTGTTGACGCCAAACTCTGACCCTACAATCCAAATGTTGCAGGAGAAAACGAGACTCATCAAACCAAGCAACATTTTTGCAGTCTTCTGTTGTCCAGTTTTGGTGAGCCTGTGAGAACTGTAGCCTCAGTTGCCAGTTCTTAGCTGACAGGAGTGGCACCTGGTGTAATGTGCGTTGGTGTGACAAGCTCTAGCCCATCTGCTTCAAGGTTCAACGTGTTGTGTGCTCAGAGATATTCTTCAGCATACCTCGGTTGTAACAAGTGGTCATTTGAGTTACTGTTACCTCTTTATCAGCTGGAACAAGTCTGTCCATTCTCCTCTGATTTCTGGCCTCAACAAAGTATATCCTCCCAGATAACTGCCAGTCACTGGATAGTTTCTCTTTTTTTTGACCTTACTCTGTAAACCCTAGAGATGGTTGTGCGTGGAAATTCCAGTAGATCAGCAGTTTCTGAAATATGCAGACCAGCCAAACACCATGCCATGTTAAAATTACCTTTAATCACCTTTCTTCCCTTTTCTTATACTCAGTTTGAACTTCAGCAGGTCATCTTAACCAAGTCTACATGCCCAAAATTCTTTGAATTGCTGTTGTATGATTGTCTGATTAGAAATTTGCATTAACAAGCAGTTGAACAAGTGTATATGCCCTTAATTCCTCTCTGTCAAGCAATTCATGTTTCTTTCTGGTTGTCTAACTACAATCGGAGGGCATTCTATTCTCTAACAGGGATATAGCAGAAAATTAATAACATATAAATTTATCATTAATATTAGCATAAAAGATTTGGCTTTTACAATACCTTTAGCCCAGGGATCATGTAATGGAATAAGAAGGGATGTGTAATACTTTTTTTGTACAAAGTCTTTAAGTTATTCATTGTGATAATTTTGACTTTTCACCATTTACATTTTAACATATACATTTAAAGAATGTATGAGATATTTGCAAATCTGAAAATGCTGGATACACAGCTTTTGAAATGGTTTTCAATATACAGTATGTGTCTGTTTTGTTTAATATTAGCATTCAATTTAATCCAGCGCAATAAAGGCTAACATACTTTATTTTTCCTGTAAAATCATCTTACATATTTAATTACACTAATATTGTGCTGTTATTACAAATGAAGAGTGCCTCAGAAGTAGTAAGATTTAGTTATCAATCCTAATAAAATGCAATAAAGCGAAGGTCTGGTTAAGTCAAAGCAGAATTATATGATTCCCTCCCCAGGGAACTGTGTTAAACCGACTGAGAGGAAAATAAGCATAGAATTGCACTGCTGAGTGTGTAAAGATGCCCCTGGCACCTAGTGCAGAGAAAGACTGAGAGAAATCCTTCATCTTCAACCCACCTCAGCAAACACTAAGTTGGGCATTCATTCAAAATTATAAGGAGCGTGCCATGTGTTTGTTTGTCCTTAAATGTGTGATTAGTAGAATGTCCACATTGATTTATAATAGACAAAGCAGTACAAGAAAAATCTAATAAATTTAAAACATAAGAAAATATCAACTGTTAGATACAATACTAGGCTGACCCGCCTTTTAAGGCGACCGACTTTTAAGTTGACCACTTCTTAAGGCAATTCAATATGTAGATCAATTTGATATTTTATACAAACTCATTAATTTGGTTATATTGCATTTGAGCAGTATTACTTTAATACTCGTAGTTTCTGTTATTTTTGTGATGAAATTTAAACTTTTTTTCTATATTGAGGTCGGCCTTTTGAACCTCCCTGATATTTACTACGCGGTGAGGCATTTGTACTCCATCAACATTAATTATTTCCAGAGACATAATTTTGGCTATTTTTCCAGCACATCGCGCCCAAAATCAAGGGAACGATGGGAGCACCAGAACTCTGCTCACATCATGTCGCTTCGTACCGCAAGCTGCAAGTAGTCAGTGTGTGATAAGCAGAATACCGCTGCGGTTTCCACTCACGGGATGGAAGGACAATCCCGCTTTTATATAGTAAGAAAGAAGAAGAAGATATCGCACAGTCTGGAGTAGAAAATCATCTTTTACCTGGAAAAACGAAACTACAAATCCCATCGTGCATTGCAAAATGGACGGAGCGTGTGTGAAACTCCGTGCTACTCGCAGTCTGGAGTAGAAAATCATCTTTTACCTGGAAAAACGAAACTACAAATCCCATCGTGCATTGCAAAATGGACGGGGTGTGTGTGAAACTCCGCGCCTGCGTAGCAGTCACGGGACAGAAGGACAATCCCGACCGCTTTTATATAGAAGGATAACTCATCTCCATTTGCATTATTGTACTAGCAGTAATTTAGGCTTGTGTAATGGATAACATAGCTATTATGATAGCACACATTGGAACAGAGAAATGTATGCAATACTCGTGATATACTCATGAAGCAAAGTAATAATTATAAACTCCCAACACAATAACTGAGCGAGAACAAGTCAGACAAATGAACTAAAGAAGAGCCATGAAGGAGGGTTAAAGATGGTGACTTTTCCAGTTTTTTAGACTGTAATGCAATCACTTTAAATTCTACAATTGAAAATGATAAATACAAAGTAAATCTAAAGATGCTATTATATTTCCAGGTTATAAAATTATATAAAACAAGTTGTACTATCTCTCTATGGCAGATTGAAATCGACTTAGAACTCAGCATCAACATTTACAGTGCATCATGCAATGCATATGTCACTGCTGTGTGCTATTTGGTATGGGATTTGTAAAAGCAGGATTAATGTATGTGATTGACCATCTGTTGGAATGACAAATGCAAAGCATTTAGTATTTAAAAGTGTTTGTAATGCGCCATGTTTTAGAATGAAAGAGACATAGCAACCCGGACAGACACACCGAGAGATGCACAGACATTTTTCCTTTTATTAAGATGGATAAATATACATCTCTATATATAAGAAATTAATTTGATATTATGGATATAGCTCAATTCTCAAAATAGTATGTTTCTTTATTGTATTTTTTTTAGAAAAGTATAACAATCTTCAAAAATTATAATATTGTAGTAAGTTGCAAAAAGTTTAATACCCATTTCATCAAAGAATACACTGATAAGAGAAAATTTTATTTAATATATAACTTTAATATAATTGGAATATATATGTTATACAGCTTTGGTATCCCTAAACTTAAATGTCTGAAGCCAGAAGTGATTTGGATTTCATATATTTTCTGATTTTTAAATATTTACATGTACATTATAAGATATCTTAGTGACACCTTTGAACAAGTAAGAAAATGCAGCCAAACCAGATAAATGACGACTTACATGTCTAAAAATTCATAACACAGAGCTGTTCTTATAATGTGCATTGATGTGACAAGCATATTAAACTTTTAAAGTGATAAATATGATGTATAGACTGTTTTAGTTCCCTTTTAAAGAGGGCTGCATATTTGCACTGAAAAACCAAAATGTGCGCACACAACTTTCCCTAAAACTTTCAGTTTTATAAATCTAATCCCTGGGTATGAAATTTTCTAGTTGTGGTGTCCTTTTTTATTATTATTTCTTTTATAGGTGTTGCGCAGACATGTGTTATTATTTCACTCTTATTGAAACTTGCCACAGCACTTCACAGGGGGATACAACTTGATAGTTGATTTAGGTTATGGTGCTTTGTAGTGCTTGCTGCTTCATGAGCGACCCCAACCGGGTCATCAGTCATGTGTCCTAGCTACATGGTGTTTCACAGGGGACAACAGCCACCTCCGGTTGTAGAACATGCATCCTAGATTTGTGGTGCTCAATGATTCATGGGGGACCAGACACCCCCAATTAGAATAAATAATCCATTTGTAATCTTCACATATGCTGTTCACTCAGAAGTAAAAAAAAATTAGAGGGAACATAGATGGTTAGTCATGTTTCAGATTTTCAAATTAGGAATACTCGACCTGTATTAGTTCTTTTTGACCAATTTTAGAGGAATTTGCTTTTGGAAATATCATTTAGATAGATAGATAGAACTTTAGTTGTCCCCAGGGGAAATTTAGGCTTTTTACAGAATCTCATTTAAATAAACAGATCCTTTATATAGAGTTGGAGGAATATTTTGGACAAAATTAAATAAGTAAATGAAATTGCAAAAACGGTAAATGAAAGCACAGTGAAATGTGACAATAAATACATAACAATATTAACTGCTTATTTCTTAATATATTTAATTATTTTTTCATTTATTTATTTTAGTGACACTGCATGCATCATGAAATTACCCCTAAAATAAAAGGGCTCCCTTTCACTTGTCAAAGTTGTGAGGATGAGCTCTAGTATGTACTGTTTTTTGATTGTCTACAGAATGTGTATATGTGCTTGACTTGGAAATCCTGTGGCTCATGTGCATGCTCCAAGTTGTGAGTGTGCTTGTTAGATACGAGTGCAAGAAAAAGTTGAAGTGAAAGCGACAGTTTTCATTTCAGGGCTTATTTCATGCTATGTCTGTGTGTGTCACTGGTATAAATAAATAAGGAAATAATTACTTTAATACATAAAAAATTAGCAACCAAAATATATTTTGTGAAATGTTTAATTATACTTAATTTTCATGTTCATTGTTTTATTTATTTTCATATTTATTTATTCAATTTTGTCCAAAAGTTTCCTCCATATCATCAATGCTACTGTACACGTGCTGTAGGCAAGAACTAAGATGGCTATTTCTGACTATTAAAAACAAAACAACATTGTAGTCCATTCAATTTTGTCTCCAATAATTACCTTTTTACTGAGGCTGGATTTTTCTAAGCCTCGGGGCCATGAGATTGATCCATTATTGAAAACTATCTTTCTTAGGTTTCCTACATAAAGCTAAGAATGTCTTATCAGTCTGTCAATCAGGGTCATGTTGCTTTATATATAGAAAAGAAGGTAATCTCAAGCATAACTTTCTTTTTTGCTGTCTTGAACTCTTATATGAGTAAAATTGAATTTACACCAGTAGTTTCAACATGAGGTTGCACTCTATGCTAACAATTCTATGGTAACTGAGTTTGATTTGTTCAGACATCACTTTCTGTGGAGTATGGAGTGTTAAAAGTGAAAGTTCATCAGAGCTTTCTCAGCTCACACCTTGCCTTTAAAATTAAACTGTACCAAAACAAAACACATAGCATTTGGCACTAAAGCTCGGCTTAAGAACATGAACTCCTTTTCACTGACTTGCTAATTATATCATCAGACCTTTTTCTTTTGCTAGGAATCTTGGTGTCATTTTTGATTCTTATTCTACCCACATTCATCATGTTAAGGAACTTTCTTACATCTACCCCTGTCACATATTCTGTATTTGCTCATTCCTCTCCTTTTCTGATGCTGAGAACTTTGTCCACACTTTTATTACATCCTACTTCAACTACTGTAACTCCCTCCTGGTAGGCGTCACCTCTAATCGATTATCACAGCTCCAGTTGGTTCACATCTCTATTTTAAAAGTTCTTACACAGCTTCACAACATAACACCCATAACTGTTGTGTCTTCACTAACTCTCTGTGTCTTACAGGATTGAATATAAAATTCTACCAATAGCCTGTAAATCTTTAAATGGCCTTGCACCAGAATACATCAGTAAACTCCTCCATGGATATTCTCCTGTTCACCCAGTAAGGTCCACCAATTTTTGGCAATCTCATTGTGCCCTAAACTAACCTGTGTTCTATAGGTGAGAGAGCCTTCAGCTCTATAGTGCCTAGGCTTTGGAATGACTATCTTAAGTTAATGATATCAGCCGACTTAATAATTTTTTTCATAAAACAACTTAAAACTTATTTGTTCAGGAAGACATTTAACTTACTCTGATATTGTGACCTTTCTTTATCTTTACCCTCTTTGTCAAGATGTCCAGGAAGATTTGTGTTTGTGCCACAAATAATGTTATTTGTTCAGGGTTGTAATATTCATATATTTGTATTATATTCTGGTTTATTGTTTCTTATCCTATTTTAATGATTTGTATATCCTGTACTTATCTTTTTTTAATATTTTACGCTGATATTATTTGTATCTAATATTATATATGCCCTATTGTTCATTCTGAATTTCTGTAAAGAACTTTGAGTATGGGAAAGGCTCTATATAAATAAAATGTATTATTACTAGTATTTGCATTTTTTTTTCCTCATTTCAGCAGACGTTTATTCTCCAGGTAGATCAAATTCTACTAATATCTCAAACACATGCATGATAGGTTGACTTCATATTGTTCTAA
Organism: Polypterus bichir lapradei; assembly: GCA_026402145.1. Taxonomy (NCBI): domain Eukaryota; kingdom Metazoa; phylum Chordata; class Cladistia; order Polypteriformes; family Polypteridae; genus Polypterus; species Polypterus bichir. The sequence continues at coordinate 61,227,557 of JANRMT010062808.1, read as the reverse complement.
GGGTGTGTGAGGGAGAGAGACAGGACATTGCTATGTCCTAACTAGGTTCCTGCATTGCATCAGAAGTTGCCAGGATGAGATCTGGTAATTATCATTCAAATTGTTATAGCATTAAATCAAGTTTTTACACTTACAGTTGGTATGTGATAGATCCTGCCATGCATATGTACAGTGGCCTTATAAATCAGTTTTAAGTGACGTGGGGTTAAAAATAAACCCTAAATTTCAAAGTACATGGATGAAATGCTTTAAATTTTTATATCTGAAATCAGCAACAGGTCTATAATTCTGGCACAGAATAGCGAAAACCTCATGTGAATGCTATCCTTAATGAAGCTCCATGAACGTAACTGCCCTACATTTCCTTCTTTCTTTCAATGCCCAGCATGTATAAAATTAGGCCTGCTGAAATATTAAAAAAGCATTATCATAGTATTACATGACACAAAAAAAAGTTAAATAGTCATAGTATGCTTCAAGGTTCAACGTGTTGTGCGTTCAGAGATATTCTTCAGCATACCTCGGTTGTAACAAGTGGTCATTTGAGTTACTGTTACCTCTTTATCAGCTGGAACAAGTCTGTCCATTCTCCTCTGATTTCTGGCATCAACAAAGTATATCCTCCCAGATAACTGCCAGTCACTGGATAGTTTCTCTTTTTTCTGACCTTACTCTGTAAACCCTAGAGATGGTTGTGCGTGGAAATTCCAGTAGATCAGCAGTTTCTGAAATAGTAAAATAGTATGATCATACAACAGTTTTAACCCAGGAGAAACCACTGAATCAAGGTGAAAATATTTCTGTAAAAAGGAAGTTGAAGGTGCTGATGTTATCTATTGGGTGGGAATAGTTAATGAGAATGAGAAAATAGCCTAATCTAATGGTAATTAAAAGTTTTATCTGTAATAAAAGAATAATTAATGGGATATTATACTAGAAAGCGTATATTATTTTATTATTAGACAATACTGCAAAAAAAAAATGAAAAGGATATAATTTGTATTATTTATTGGACATAAATAAATGTAAGTAGTTGTTATGATTGAGAATAATGAATGTAGTTATATAATCTTTGTATAAAACATGAAATGTAGCAAATTTACGTTGTTACAAGAATGATGTAATATGCTGTCATTGTTTCTACTGCTACTTTGGGTGTGCTATGTCATTATGAACACTGTTGAAAGGCTAAGGCTGAACAGCACTAAGATTTTTCTAGAGGATGAGGATATATCTTCAGTAACAAAGGAAAACAAGAGGTATGAGGCATATTAAATATTTAATATTATGTAAATAATAAGCTTAGTAGAAGAAAAAAAGCCTACTCTTTAAATGTGGTATGTGTTAATTTACTAGCTTAAAATTCCCATGTTTAGTCAGCCTGCTTTTAAATGATTATGGATCTTTGTCAGTAAAGGATGTCAGAGAGCATAATTCTTTTAAACGGTATTTAGGTGTAACTTTACATGTGACTATAGATTGCTGTCTTTGATGGATTTTGGATAACATAGTTCTTTTTGAATGGATTAAAACCCATTTAATTTGTACTTCAGCACAATAATTGGAATAGCAGTTTGCCACAGAAAACAAGGTCAGCGGAATTTATTTATTTATTTTTTACCTTTCTCTTTCCATTTTCTTTTGGATTTATACAAATACTTATTTGTTCAGAATATAAATTTAATCAATAAAATGTACAATATAGTTTGTAGACTCTGTACTCACCATTTTTCATTGAATTCAATTGAGCATAATAAAGTCACTACAGTTGAAACGCGAATTTAAAGAACTATGTGTCAAAACTCTCAAGTATGTGTTAATTGATAGAAGGAATTATTTAGGAGAAGGCTGAGCAACACATGGCAAGAATGGAAGTTTTAGGGAATAATGCAGAGACTTCACTCGCGCGCCATTTGCACAAAGCATACAATTATTCAACTCAAAATTATATATCGAGCACATCTGTCTTGCCTAAAACTGTCCAAACTGTTTCCAGGGCAAGATCCAACGTGCGAACGCTACAATAAAGTCCCAGCCTCACTGGGTCATATGTTTTGAGCCTTCACCAAATTAACATCATTTTGGACCAAAATTTTTAAGTGCCTTTCAGACAGCCTTGGTGTCACAATCCCTCCTAACCCATTAACAGCTGTGTTTGGGGTTCTTCCAGATGGGTTTAAAGTGGAGAAAGACAAACAAACTGTGATTGCATTCACTACACTTTTGGCACGCAGACTTATTTTGCTAAACTGGAAGAATCCTAACTCTCCTGTTTTAAGTCAGTGGGAAACCAATGTTTTATACTATTTAAAATTGGAAAAAATCAAATATTCAGTTAGAGGATCTGTACAGAATTTTTTTTCAAAACCTGGCAGGATCTAATCAATAATATTTTAGAATAAGCTCTTAAAGCAGCAATTATCTCCGCATTTCTTTTTCTTCTCCATTCATCTCTATTGACCTATTAAAGTCATCAATTTAGGCATGTTTAAAAACCTTAAGTTTTACCCCATTGGCCATACTCTCTCTCTCAGGGGTGGGTGTCGACTAGTTTTCAATCCTATTTTTTTTTAAAAATTGATTGATTTGTATGGAATGATTACAATAAAATTAAAACAAAACAAAGAAGTTTTAGGGAACAGTCAGCATTGATTACGATGGAAGAGATCATGTTTTACTAATATGCTGGAATTCTATTAGGAAGCAACAAAGTAATACAATAAGAGTGGTGCATATAATATTATTTATCCTGGTTTTTAGAGAGCATTTAATTAAGGTACCATATGACAGTTTGGGCACTAAAATATGTTGGAGTTCATAATATGTAGTCTGACGATGTGTTCAAATTGGCTAAAACACAGGAACCAGAGGGTGATGGTATAAGGAATCTTAGGAGAATTGGGTGATGTTAAGAGTGTCGTCTGTCAAAGGTCAGTGCTAGGGCCACAACTAATTTAAACATATATAAAAGATCTGGAAAGGAATATAAACAACAGACTGGTTAAGTTTGCAGATGATAAAAATCTAAGCAGATTGATACATAACCTGGAATCCGTTGAAAACTACAGATTGACTTGGAAAGGATACAGACAGGCAGATAAGGGGGAGATGAAATTTAATGTAAGTAAATGTAAAGCATTTCATGTAGGAAGTAAAAATGTTCAAACTGAACACACGATGGGAGGTATGAAACTTCATAATACCCCTGATAAGAAGGGCCGTGGAGTCATAGTGGACATCACTATCAACCTTCTAGCAGTGTTCAGAAGCCCTTAAGAAGACTAACAGAATGTGAGGTTTTATAGCATGATATGTAGAGTAGAAGTCCAAGGAGGTTATTCTCAAGCTTTATAATGCACTAGTGAGGCCACACCTGAAGTACTGCATGATGTTTTGGTCTCTGGGCTATAAAAAAAGAAACAGCAGTGCCAGAAAAAGTTCAGAGAAGAGCAACTAGGATGATTCCAGGACTGCAGCGGATATGTTATGAGGAAAGACTGAAAGAGCTGTGCCTTTTCAGTTCAAGAAAATGGAGATTAAGGGAGGACATGATTTAAGTATTTAAAATTATGAAAGGAATTAGTAAACTGGATCTAAACTGTTAATTTAAAATAAGATGAACAAGAACTCGAGGGCACAGTTGGAAACTTGTTAAGGAGAAATTTCACACAAACATTAGGAAGTTTTTCTTCATACAGACAACTACAGACACTTGGAACAAATTAGTAATATGTGGTGGACAGAAGGAATCTAGGGTCATTCAAAACTCGACTTGATGTTGTTTTGTAAGAATTAGGTGAGCATTGTTAGGCTGAATGACATGTTCTTGTCAAAAGTATTTCTAATGTTTTTTTCTAAAAAGTGCTCAATGGAAATTCACACCAGGTATTGTGGACAAAGTTTTGACATAAGGAAGTTTAAAGGTGTTGCAGTACACACTTCGACATTGCTGCCACATTTCTGGGTGCTTCTACAGATTTAAATGTATTTAAATAAAGTTACTGACTCTTGACACAAGCCTGTGTTAATAATGATCTCCACTGGCAATGATCCATATTTTCGTGTTTCTTAACTTGTTCAAGATGACGTGACCTACGTGACACATCTGTTAGCTGTAATAGACTTCTTTTCATACAATTTGTAATGTTGGGTTTTGCTCCATTGCTTAAGGAAACAGTATGGAATTTTTTCACAAACTATTGAATTGTGTGTTTCACAAGAGTATTTGCAACAGGATATTGTTCCAAGAATCCCTCACATGTCAACTTGAAGGAGCCTGTACGAACATAAAACTCCAAAATAGAAATATGTTGTTCCAGGGCAAGTAGCATACCTTTCCTCCAGGAAGAATATGGAGAACAGAACCAACAAAATGAAACAAAATATTCACAGGGACTTCCCTCTACCTGAAAAGTAATACTACCTTCAGTAATACTAATGGTTTCCTCATTGTGATTATGTAATCTTACTTCCTTTTATTATTTATTTTATTTATGTTCATTTACTTTGTTTCTATTTATGTTAATTGTATGTTTATTTTTTGTTTTGTTTTTTCTTCTTTTATTGTAAAGCACTTTGGCCACAGCATTCCTATGTTGTTTTAAATGTGCTATCTAAATAAATTGACATTGACATTAACACTTTAACATATGCAGGGTTGCTTTTTCATGTGCCACCCTGTATATGGAGTCCCATTTAAACACTTGGGTACTACCTAAAAGTTGTAATTCCCAAGTTCCCCTAGAACTTTTCTTACAGAACAGGTGTGAAGGAGTGTTTAAGAGGTTTGTGATAAGAACTGGAAGTTTCCTATTTAACATACGTGCCCATACACTATAGGTCTTACTCTTTGTGTGTTACTTCTGGGTTTGTATTGTGGTAGTATTGCCAAAACGGATATAACAATATATGATTGACTTAGGTATTAATGTGTAGAAAATGAAACATGGATCAAATGACCTTTCAGTCATTCTTTGATCTCCAGGAAGATTAAAAGACTACTGTTATTGATGCTTGAGTTGGGTGGTGAATTAGGGCAAATGCCCATTATTGAAGTGGCACCAACAACATGGGGAAAGAACTAGAAGCCTTTCTGATGGGTCACTTTTGCAAAATTTCCCATGCATCATTTAAATACGTGTAGCTATGTGGAAATCACATCTTCATTATGATGAACTACATTTTGGATTTTTCGCTTATTGTAAAGAGTTTATTACCATGTGTTCAGGTGCCCAAGGAGTTGCTCCAATTTGGTCTGCCCACTAAAATTTACTGTATATACAAGCTGCTGCACATTGTACCATTTTCAACCCATTTGATTTTATACTCATAAATAGTGTCTCTTTAATGAATAAACATAATTGTTTGTTCTTTAGGTCTAACGTTACTGTTTCTGACTGCCTACTACCACTTATGTGACAGAAATCTGATTGTTATACATCTGCGCATATTTGCTTTCATTTCAAGTAAAACAGTGGGCATTAAAATGCTGCAACAGCTGTATTTCATTATAATTATTCAATTAAATGAAATAAATATTCACTTTAGGCAACAGCTGTTGTGTAAACTTTTCAATACTTCTGCTAACAGGAATAAGATTTCCAAGTCCATAATTCATTACCTAATTACCACATGTAACGAGTAAATAAATCTGAGCATTTTAAAGCATTACAATTATTTGGCACAAAATCTGTTCTTTTCACTTGACTTTCTGACACCATTTGCTGTTTAGAAAATTACACAATAATACTCTGATGATAGAGATAACAACTTTTGATTAGTACAATGTTGCTAAACATAAAACAGGAATGCAAATTAGTATTTTTCTGCAATAAAAGCCAATTAATAATTGATAACAGGTTGCTACCTTGGGGGAATGATTGCTCAGAAGCTTTGGGCCACATACTGATATTTTATTCAGCATTGTGTTTTTCTTTTATATTATAATTCAAACCTTTGTTTCAATGCTTTTGAGAAATACCTTAAACTGACACGTACATTTTCTAAGTATATTACTCTAACTGACAGGATTACAGCTGGGAGACTGACACAAATAAAATACATTTGACAGATCGGAAAAATGAAATATATCTCGTAGTAAATTTTAAAATATATTAAAAGACTGTAGAATTGAATCAAGAGTATTTTCTATCATCACATCATATCCCTAAATGTGCTCTTCAGTTTCTTTTTCTTTATTGACTGGCAGATATGAAAATGATACATTGTAGGTAATACTAAAATCACAAGCATGGAAAATGATCAAAAGCTTAGGAAAAAAGTTATTTTTCCTCATAAAAACATAAGATATTTGAATACTAAGAAAAGGTTATACAGCTCTCCAGACCTGGCTAATAGGTTTATAAGCACCTTATGTTCAAGTGTACAGAGTACAGTAAAATTATTACGTGCATGTGCTGAACAACATGAAACAATTGCCACAGTTTGGTACTATGCAACACCTGTCTTCCTCACCTGATACTCTCAGAACACATTTTACAACCCTAGGTTGTAGACTTTTAAATTTTTGGACTATTTATATTTATTTTTGTGGTTGTTTATGTTTTTTCAGAAAGAAGGATTAGTGTGAAATCTAGTTAAAGTAAACCAGAATTTACAGAAATTGGGTTAATTCTGTTTCAGAAAACGTGGATTTAGCCAAACCCTTGTTTCTGGAACAGATTAATCAAAATTGAGTGAACTCTGAGGCCAAAGATGCAGACAACTTGCTAATCTTGCTTTTTGGAACATGATACGTATTTGCCCTTTACAGAAATTAAGATTTGACGACATCCAGCAGAGATATGGGGCAACCAATGCTGTGAAACTAACCTGCAACAGAGCAGGTTTAATGTCAAGGATTAATGCTTTAAGGCCACAGGATGGCATCCAGTCATTAGATCAAAGTTTGTAAATATTCTGTCAGAAATGTTGATCCAAGGTGCACTATTTAAAAAGCAGAAAAACCTGACAAAATATTGAAAATGCTGTTCCCCTTCCTAAATGAGCAATTGAAATAAAAGTACAATTCCTTTGCCAAATTCTGCCCAGAAAAAGTACAGTTTTCTTAACAATATTGGAAATGCCACATATATCAGCAAAGCAATCATAAAAGTGTGCAAAAGTTTGATATGGTGAGTACATACACACACACACACAAGCTGTTTTCCCGAAACAAAATTAACCCCCATCAAAGAGGAATTCCACATAGTCACAGGTAGAGCAAGATAATTTAAACAACTTTGGCATTTTTGAGCAATTATCTATACTAATAAAAGGCAAAGCCCTCACTGACTCACTCACTCACTCACTCACTGACTGATCACTAATTCTCCAACTTCCCGTGTAGATAGAAGGCTGAAATTTGGCAGGCTTATTCCTTACAGCTCACTTACAAAAGTTAAGCAGGTTTCATTTCGAAATTCTACACGTAACGGTCATAACGGTCGACAACGTCCGCCATGTTGAACTTTCTTATTTATGGCACCATCTTCACGAAATTTGGTAGGCGGCTTCCCTGCGCTAACCGAAACCGATGTATGTACTAATTTCGATGGTATGACGCCACTGTCGGCCGCCATATTGAACTTTCCAACGTCACTAATTTTCCAACTTCCCGTGTAGGTAGAAGGCTGACCCCATCTTCACGAAATTTGGTAGGTGGCTTCCCTGCGCTAACCAAAACCGATATGCGTGCTTATTTCGGTGGTATGACGCCACTGTCAGCCGCCATATTGAATTTTCCAAACATCACTAATTCTCCAACTTCCCATGTAGGTAGAAGGCTAAAATTTGGCAGGGTCATTCCTTACAGCTTACTTACAAAAGTTAAGCAGGTTTCATTTCGAAATTCTACGCGTAACGGTCAACAATGTCCGCCATGTTGAACTTTCTTATTCATGGCCCCATCTTCACGAAATTTGGTAGGCGGATTCCCTGCGCTAACCGAAACTGACGTGTGTACTTATTTCGATGGTATGATGCCACTGTCGGCCGCCATATTGAACTTTCCAACGTCACTAATTTTCACAATGTCCGCCATGTTGAACTTTCTTATTCATGGCCCCATCTTCACGAAATTTGGTAGGCGGCTCCCCTGCGCTAACCGAAACCAATGTACATACTTATTTCGGTGGTATGACGCCACTGTCAGCCGCCATATTGAACTTTACAACGTCACTAATTCTCCAACTTCCCGTGTAGGTAGAACGCTGAAATTTGGCAGGCTCATTCCTTACAGCTTACTTACAAAAGTTAAGCAGGTTTCATTTCGAAATTCTACGCATAACGGTCATAACAATCAACAGCGTCCGCCATCTTGAACTTTCTTATTCATGGTCCCATCTTCACGAAATTTGGTAGGCAGCTTCCCTGCGTTAACCGAAACCAATGTACATACTTATTTCGGTGGTGTGATGCCACTGTCAGCTGCCATATTGAACTTTCCAACGTCACTAATTCTCCAACTTCCCGTGTAGGTAGAAGGCTGAAATTTGGTACTTATTTCGGTGATATGATGCCACTGTCGGCCGTCATATTGAACTTTTCAACGGTCTTTGTTACTTATGGGCCCATCTTCAAGAAATTTGGTACACGGGTTCCCAACGCTAACTGAATCCTACTTACGTACATATATACGTCCATAGCCTGCAGCTCGGTCACCGTGTGAGGCGCCGTTGGGTCCCTCATCCCAACGCCTCCCACGTTGTTGGCTGCCTGCCTATATAAGGCCGTCTGTCGCTCCAGCTCCTACATTCCCTTCCTTGCTTCGCCACGGTATTCACGTCTCCCTGCTGATAACTACAGCCTTTTTATTTAATCCACGGCTTCTCCACTGTTTTATTGTTCATTTATTACGATTATAGTTATTGTGTAGGTATTTTAGACTTACTTTACATTGTTAAGGTACCCATTTCTTTTATCATTCCAACCGTAACCCCATTAACATGTTTATCATGTCCAACCGTACCCCCATTAACATCGAGGTGATCACCATCGATCAAAGAACTGTCACTTACCAAGTGGTTTCCATGCCCGGAGATGGCACCTGCCTTTTCCATTCTCTTTGTTACATATTGCACGGCCATATCAGGCTCACTCTTGATATCCGGAGGAACATTGTGTCTTATGTATTGAATGACTGGGACAGGTTCAAGGTGTGGACTGATGACGGTACAGGAGATAATTATGCTACACAGGAGCACTAGAAGAGTGAAATGCTTAAGTGTACCGAAATGGCCAAATATTTTACACCTTTGGACAACCGCCAATGCCTCTTAAACATCTTAGATTCACAGGTGACGATTTCAGTAGTGGACACTTTGATGTTTAGAAATGTTTAAACTCTCAAAAGCTGGATGTGAAGTTATCAATCAAACTGGTTATATACTTACAACGCTTGACAGATGCCGAATGTCTCTTCAACACAAGTCCTACAAATACTGTCGTAATTGAAACAAACCATGAAACTCAAACCGATTATGACAGCAGCAATCCAAGCTGTGAGATTTGAAACAAGATTACTGTTCACATGGCCAACTGTACGTTGCATGCTCAAGAGTAAGCTCAGCGCACAGCTACAGCTTGGTCATATTACAACTGGAGGGCCGAACTGACAACGTGGCATACAAAGAGATTCTTAACAAATAATTATTGGTATATTTTCCCTCAGTTTTAAAAAGGTTTAATTGTCTTCTTAATAAAAATTTTAAGGCAGTACTTCGACGCTGCGAAGCGCGGGTATTTTGCTAGTAACTGATAATAGACTCACTAGTAGGACAAGCTGCCTACCTTCAGCTCCTCTACAGTGGATGCATAATACCTGATATCCTTATTAATGCATTTTTTATTCAAGGTTTTGTAATGGAATAAGGCAACAATATGACTTCTGCATTGCACTGTTGTTCGTTTGGCTGAAGGCTTTTCTGAATGAAGCACAAGTCTGTATATCAAATATTCAGTACAAATATCAGTGTGCCCTCTTATCCAATCTTAAGATAATATGAGATGTCACAGTGAAAATATGACATGTTACAAATGTTGATTCCAAAAATCCAGGGTCTCACATTTGAACAGGATATGCTGTATGCAAAAACTGTGCACGTTAAGTCATATGTTGCAGATTTGTAAATGACAGCAATTACCCATTCCTTTTTTTTCATGTAATGTCCAGGCGGTACAGGGTTCAGTGCAAGCAGGAAAATGTTCCACATCTCTCACAGGAATAACTAAAATAACTGCATGTACAGTATGCTGGACACTATGTCATGGGTCTTAGACTTTTTGATATCATTAATACTGCAAAAATGAAATACAATACTTTCTTGAAGGCATCTAACATTTGAAGTAAAGTAATATCGCCACATTTCATACAATACAAAAAATTTACCATATAAAGACTGCACGTATTTCACTGATTAACTCTTTCACACATTCATTCTTTCAGTGATATTCTTCCATGCCATATCCCTTTTCTTGGCAGCTGCTGCTACTGTGTTGCTCCTCTTTTATCGGATGTGCTGAAAAACTCCATGCATGGCCACCAGCATATCTTGCTCTGCTGGAATGAAGGTTGTCCCCTCTGTTTCTCAGACTTTTAATCCTTGGTTGATTGGATGAACATGTTAATTCCCTGAGCTGATTGAAATCCAGTGTTCTGGAAATGGCCAATCCACTGGTACTGAATTGCACTAAAGCAAACTGGGATTTGCTCTGAGATCCAGGATTATCAAATCTTACTTTCTGGAACAGACTCCTGGTGATGCTACTTTGTGTTTGCTTTTTTAAATGGTCATTACCATTTTGTAAATATCTTTGCACTAGCAGAATACCCGCGCTTCGCAGCGGAGAAGTAGTGTGTTAACGAAGGTATGAAAAAGAAAAGGAAAAATTTAAAAAATAACGTAACATGATTGTTAATGTAATTGTTTTGTCATTGATATGAGTGTTGTTCCCATATCTATATCTATATATATCTATATATATATATATATATCTCTATATATATATATATATATATATATAGCAAAATACCCGCGCTTCGCAGCGGAGAAGTACTGTGTTAAAGAAGTTATGAAAAACAGAAACATTTTAAAGGAAATATTTTAAAAATAACGTAACATGATTGTCAATGTAATTGTTTTGTCACTGTTATGAGTGTTGCTGTCATCAAGGATTTGATTATCATTATTTCTTTCAATCAGGTTCGTATTTGGAGGACGTGTTGTGTTCAAGTTACATTCCGTGTTTGTCAACCGTTGTAAAG
>JANRMT010062808.1:61139722-61215894 GCA_026402145.1 Polypterus bichir lapradei | reverse complement strand
ATTTGTGTGTGTGTATGTATGTGTGTGTGTGTGTGTGTATACACATACATACAAACATACACACAGGTATATATAAATATATGTGTATATATATATATATATGTATGTGTCTATATGTGTGTGTATAGCTTTGATCACTGAGTGCAAGGGAAAAATAATAAAATGTAGTCTATAAGTTATTAAACAGTAAAACATTAACGTTTTAAGAAGTAAAGGTACATTGAGCACTACTGGAGTGGTTGCGGGTAAACTACATTTTAAAGACGGTATAACAGAAGAGGTAAGTAGTACTAACAGCAGCTAAAATGTATATGGATCATCTCTCGGTAGTAGATCCCTTTTGAAAGGCGCTACACGACGGCTGTGGTATAGAAATTACATTTTCTATGTGAAAGTCCAAATTTCTGCCTCTAATAATGTGCCTTACCAGCAATTAAAGAAAATTAGTTTTGTGTCCTCTGCAGTGTTAAGAGAGAAAGGCTTTGGTTTGGGATAAACGGAAAAAAGGTGTAAAGAAAGTAAAGTTGCCTTTTTCTTTTCTTTTATATAGTATAGAGAGATGTGTTCGCTGACGATATGAGCGCCTTTTGGGGACAGTCGCGGTGGGTCTTGTGCAGACTGGTGAGACGTCCCAGCTATTAATCGGCTGTGATGGCACTGTCAGTCCTTCACTCCTGTGCGTGTCTTCATAAGAGCTGACGACCTCATAATCGTATATGTGCAAAATAAAGTGCGAAGCGCCTTAATATTATTTTGCCGCAGAAGCGCAGTCAGCGTGTGAAAGGCCGGCACAGCTATGCGCGCGCGCCGGCTGCTCGACTTTGGCTGAGCAGGAGACGCCAGTTTTTGCAGACACGTTCACATGATCAAAAGTCTCCGCGCTCTTTGGAGGTCATTCATATACAAAATACCCGCGCCTCGCAGCGGAGAAGTAATGGGTTAAAGAAGTAATGAAAAAGAAAAGGAAACATTTTAATAATAACATAACATGATTATCATGAGTGTTGCTGTCATATATATGCCTGCCTAAATAAGTCACCCTCGCTTCGCTCTTACTTTTTTACCGTTCATTTAATCATGGCTAGTGGCGGAAAAATTATAAAATGGAAGGAGGATTACACTGAGTATGGCTTTACCAAAACAATTATTGATGGCGAATCGATTATTCATAAAGCTTGAATTGGTGATCTGTTTTTGTATGTTAACCTCATATCTTTTCATACTTCTTCTCAAACCAAGGTGGTGCGAGGCTAAAATGAATTGGGATGCGCTGATCAATGTTATCGGTGTACCAGGAAATCATGCATTGACAAAAGTTCCCCTTTGATTGTAATGCAAAGTGTGATTAAATGCATTATTTTTTAACGCGTTATGGAGCACATGCATCGAAGCTTCTCAGCTGTGCTTGTGCTAAGAAAATTAAACATTTTAAAAATAACGTAACACGATTGTCAATGTAACCTTTTGTAAGTAGTGCCTGGAGGATTCAGTGTGGAGAAAGTCTAGAGACAGAGTGTGTATTAACTTGTGGATTTCTCTGTATTTGGTGGCAGTGTGACGAAGTTGCTTCGGAAGACGGCGTTAGCCGCGGAGCTCAGCTCAGAGCGAAATGAGGTAAATGGGAGGGGAGATGATGACGTGACTCCCCCACCTGCCTTAACTGTCAATCCCCCACAAACACAGTCTCTCGGAATTTGCATAAGCACACCCCTTCACCTGCAATTTTAACTTAGTTACAAAGTGATCAAAACTCTCGTTTATATCCTGCGTCCTCTCATTAAACTTGTATCCCGCATTACCCGTGGGCACGAAAAGCACCAGCGGCAGCCTGTCTATTAAGTTAATTTAAAGTTTAGGTTTATACCTCGCTTTGTTTCCGAAGTAGCTGTACTGATGAATATGGTAGTATGTCACTCGCTCGCTTCTTAATGTTTCGCTGCCTTCTCAATTATATAATGCATGTTTTGTTCAGCGTATTTTGGAGCTCTTCCTGGTTTTCTACATAGTGCGTTGACAGTCAGTTCACGTGATTACGTGGGCGGCGTAATGATGTCACACGAAACTCCGCCCCCACGGCGGTCAAGCTCAACTCCATTACAGTAAATGGAGAAAAATACCTTCCAGTTATGACCATTACGCGTAGAATTTTGAAATGAAACCTGCCCAACTTTTGTAAGGAAGCTGTAAGGAATAAGCCTGCCAAATTTCAGCCTTCTACCTACACGGGAAGTTGGAGAATTAGTGATGAGTCAGTCAGTGAGTGAGTGAGTGAGTGAGTGAGTGAGTGAGTGAGTGAGTGAGGGCTTTGCCGTTTATTAGTATAGATTACCATGGCTGTGTCATTTACAGTTCCCATGGCCATTGCTGGCCACATGACATGGAGATCACGTGACTAATTTTGTCATTAAGTGCCACCCATTTAAGTGGCACACAGCTTCTATCATCTAAACATTTGGATGTGTAAATAAAACTAAATGTGTAGTGTTAGCAGCAATAAATACCAGCATGTTTTAGGACCTTTGCAAAATGATTTTAACGGATTTGCTTTTTTATAATCTATACTAATAAACGGCAAAGCCCTCACTGACTCACTCACTCACTCACTCACTCACTCACTCATCACTAATTCTCCAACTTCCAGTGTAGGTAGAAGGCTGAAATTTGGCAGGCTTATTCCTTACAGCTTCCTTACAAAAGTTGGGCAGGTTTCATTTCGAAATTCTACGCGTAACGGTCATAACTGGAAGCTGTTTTTCTCCATTTACTGTAATGGAGATGAGCTTGAAACCCGTGGGGGCGGAGTTTCGTGTGACATCATCACGCCTCCCACGTAATCACGCAGTACGTAGAAAACCAGGAAGAGGCCCAAAAAGCGCTGAAGAAAACATGCATTATATAATTGAGAAGGCAGCGAAACAATAAGAAGCGAGCGAGTGACATATACAACCATATTCATGAGTTCTGCTACTTCGGAAACAAAGCACGATGTAAACCTAAACTTTAAATTAAGTTCATAGACAGGCTGCCGCTGGCGTTTGTAATTTAGTGCCTGCCCATATAAGGCCGTCCGTCAGCGGCAATCCAATAGCAAACTGCCACGGGTAAATATTCACGGGTGAAGGACTGTGCTTATGCAGAGGAAGATGAGATGGTCAGGGTGGTGTTTGGCACAAACTCAGCGAAACTGTGAGAGAAAGTTTTAAGTGCCGGGACTTAGGTAACATTAGATACAGCCATGGACATAGCACGACATGGCACCAGCACAGCTGGGAAACTTCGATGCATGTACACCGAGCGGCTCACGTGAACTGACGCAGTGCACAGACAAAAAGCAACAGTTCCAAAGAGCGCTGAACAAAAACCGAATTACACAATTGAAAAGGCAGCAAAAAAATATGAAGCGTCTGATACATACAAGCATATTCATAAATGCAGCTACTGTGGAAACAAAGCACACGGTGGAAAAAGTCAATGTCCCGCTAAAGGAAGACAGTGTAAAAAAAAAACCCGTGCATGCAGTGTGTCAGGTCTCAGATAAAGAAGAAGACGAGCTGTTTATTGATGCAGTAAGAAACGAATCGATGAATGAAACCTGTCATCTTTACAACGATTGACAAACACGGAATGTAACTTGAACACAACACATCCTACAAATACGAACCTGATTGAAAGAAATAATGATAATCAAATCCTTGATGACAGCAACACTCAGTAAAACTCACAAAACAATTACTGTATATTGACAGTCATGTTACGTTATTTTTAAAATGTTCCCTTTTCTTTTTCATAGCTTCTTTAACACACTACGTCTCCGCTGCGATACGCGGGTATATATATATGTATATATATACCCCGATCTACATACTCGAATAATGGATACTTTATTCGCCATCAATGATTGTTTTGGTAAAGCCATACTCAGTGTATTCATTAGATGAATGGTAAAAAAGTAAGAGCGAGGGGAGGATGACTTATTGAGACACGCAGGCAAAACCACAATAGCACGCGGGCTCGATGTACGAAAAAATATATCTTTTCAAGTTCTATTTAGTCCATATGTGTCAAACTCAAGGCCCGCAGGCCACATCCAGCCCGGCGTGTAATTATATCCGGCCCGCGAGATCATTTTATATACTGTATTATTGTTATTAATGGCCCGGGGATATGAAACGCTGGTAACACAATAAACTACAGATCCCATAATGCAGCGCTTCAGCTGCCTTGCCGAACACTTACCGTGTTAATCAAGTCTAGCTTATGATGCTGCAAGTTATTGTGAAGCTAGCCCACACGATGCCAAAGAGAAAAGGTGATTCTGAACATAGAACCTTTAAAAACCGATGGGAGGCTGAGTATATGTTTACTGACATTGCCGGTAAACCCGTGTGTCTCATTTGTGGAGCAAATGTGGGTGTAATTACAGAATTTAATCTAAAACGGCACTATGAGACAAAACATTAGGATAACCTGAAAGACCTGAATGCAATGCACAAGATACAGAAAGCAGAAGAGTTAAAGAAGAATCTGACACTTCAGCAGACGTTTTTATCCGTGCAAAATCACAAAGTGATTTCAAGTGAAGCTACTTTTATGGGAGACACAAATGCACCAGTGCAACTTGCCCCACTTTCCCTGTTGCCAAGTAATGTTGAACCAAGTCAACACTACGGTGTTCCCAAATACGCACTGAGTTCGCACGGCGCTTTGGTGACTTTGAAGAACAAAAAAAGAATTTTGTGTTGTTTCGCAACCCATTTGCTGTCGATGTGGAAACTGCTCCTGTGCAGATTCAGATGGAGGTGATTGAGCTGCAGTGTAATGGCACACTGAAGGCAAAGTACGATACTGCACGGCCCGCACAGTTTATTCACTCCATTCCCGCACAAATGCTCCAGCTCCGTCTACATGTGGCTCGAACCTTGTGCATGTTTGGTAGCACATATCTGTGTGAGAAGCTCTTCTCAGTCATGAAGACTAACAAAACAGCAAACAGGAGTCGCCTCACTGATGAGCACCTGCAGTCCATCCTAAGAATCTCCACAACACAGAACCTCACACCAAACATAAACGAACTTGTTGCCAAAAAAAGATGCCAGGCTTCCAAATCTGATAAAATGACATAAGAGCAAAGACAACTGAATGATTTGATTTGTTATTGCTGAAAAGAACAAATTTTATTTATGTTTCCAGGTTTTGTTATGCACCATGTTCATATTTGAATTTGTATAATTTTGACAGGATATATTTTTATGGAGAGCAAAATCTTTTGGGATATTTAAAATTTAAGTTTATTTTTTATATAAAATTACATAAGAGTAAAGAAATTTTAATGTTTGTTCTTTTAACATTGACTTTATTTCTAACTTGTATAATTTAGACAGGATATATTTTTATGGAGAGCAAAATATTATAAGTTGTTTAAGGTTTGAGTTGATTTATTCTGGAATAATATTCTGTCGACTAAATAAAAATTCCTTCTATTTAAAATTTAAATAGAACTTCAACATATACGATAGTTGTATGTGTGTGTGTGTATGTATATATGTAGATATGTATAGTAATATATGTAAAGATAGAGTGCTGTTACTGTTTGAAAGCCATGTCCAATTAATACAAACTTGACTTCAATCCAAGAATGCAGACACAGATATCAGCAGCAACTAGTAAAAGGCAAAACCAGAGGTATCTGTTCATTAGTCTCCCTAAAGCTACAAAATGAAATGGCAAACTCACAAAACCCAACAAATGTCTAGTAAGGTTTCTGACCACTACAGTGACCTCAACCAAAGAAAAATGATCCTGTCCTAACTAAACCTTCCAACACTATCTCCTAAAAGCAGAACTACTTACACAGTTTTAAGATTTCAAACATTACCTGTGTAGAGTTAAATCAGAATATTTCTTTAAAGGAGAAGATTTGTCAAAATAATTTCACCGTACTTCTTGATGATAATTTAATTAGAACAATGAAATTTGTCAGTGATCTAGAAATAGTGTAAAGGTAGCATTCATGACATTTAATAACAAAATGGTAAATCATTTTTTCAGATAAAACATATGTAGGGCATATATAGTGATTGGCCTAAAGGGGTAGATTAATTTATTCCAAATGTCCAGTAAATAATACTTCATAATACACTTTATTACCGCATGTATGAATAATTCTGGACCTGCAAGGAACACTTTAATTTAAAAAATAAAAAGTGAAACAATAATAAAATGCAAAAGAAATTAGCCTCGAGAACACAGAATAATCTCCACACGAATATTGGTTGTGTTAGGAACTCTCCATGGAACACTGGTCCTGAATGCATCTGGGGCCTGAGTTGCCTCGAAAGCTTGCATATTGTAATATTTCTAGTTAGCCAATAAAAGGTGTCACTTTGCTTAATTTCTCACTACATCCATAATGGCTAAAATGGTACAACACCCTAGTACTCCAATCTTACTAGAAACAGATGTAGTATATTCTGCATATTTAGAAATTGAGGAGATTGAGGAGCTGCGTTCATGGAGCCGGCGCGAGAAAACGGGAGAAGAAAAAGAAATAAAAAAGGAACAAAAAGAGGCATGGAGGTTAAAAGAATGAGTGAGAAAGGCAGGAGTGAGACAGAGTTGTTGTAAGATGGGAGGTGGCAGGCAGATGAAAATGGAGCTTCAAGAAGAAGCTTGTGGTCAGCACTTAGGAGGGGGCCAAGGGGATCAGTCCTTTTAAGCAATCAACATGCTCAGGTTCTGCTCTCACTGGGATTGGCAGCGATGGTAATACAGCACGCTCTCACCAGTAGGAGCTAGGTATTGGCAGTGGTGTGACTGGAGCAGGGCTCGGCCACTCCCCATTGAACGGCTTGGAATTAGATGGACATCTCCTTATGCTGCGAGGCCTGATCAGGGTAAGACGGAGAGATATCAGTTTTAAAAGGAATGTACTTTGGCTTAGAATTGTAAAGTACATTTTCCTGCCTGTATTTTTTAACCTCCCTTTAATGGATATTTATTGGAAATTTTTATAAACTCCACCTTACACAGTTTTTATAGATTACTTATTTATTGTAATTTTTGACCACTTCAATATTTATTGAGACACTGTTTGATTTTGATTTTTGCAAATAAAAACACTAATCACTTTTGCAGCTACCCCTTGCTTTGTGTGTTGTGTCCTCATCCGCCGGCTCATCCTTGGGTACGTTATCAGTGGTTGTGGTTTCAAGAGGCTCCTGGAAGGAACCCAGTAGCATTGGGTTGACTCGCACTGTCACAAAGATCCACTACAAAAATCTAGGAAAAGACAGACATTAGCAATATTAATCATTGGGGTTATAGAATAAAAATTACAATGAAGTTAGTTCACGCCTGTAGAGGAAGCTTAAAATTAGTAAGACTTAAGTTTGTCCACAGTAGTACATGAAAAGGAAAGTCTTCAATAGTTTCAGATGTACAAATTATTTCATGCAGTACTGATCAAACCCTGTTCTAAGTTATAGAAGCTTTAGACATGGCTCCTGAGAAAGAGTATAGTGCATATCAGGGTATCTGAAAGAATGAAAACAAGCTGAGAGATTGTGCGTGAAGGTCAGCTATCCTAGTGTTCATAAATGTTTCATCATTGACATTGTGTGCTGTATTTGCTTGAAAATAATCATCTCAAGAGTAGAATGGGATCATACAAGATTATATAGGAAGTTTTACAACTGATATGGAACCTATGAAATGTTTTGTATTGGAAATATATTTGCAGTCCTATTTACACTGTACTAAAATAAAAGACAAAATGTGCAGTGAAGCAATCCTAGATTGTGGAGCATTTTAAAGCAGTAAAAAAGAATCTGAATGCAGTGGCAAAGTAATGCCCATTGATAAAACAGCTGGTGCTCTTGCTGTTGGCTGTCATTTATTTATCTTAGTTTACAACATTGTATTCAATCGCATTTAAAGTTTCTTTTCTTTATTGTATACATTCTATGATTTTCTTTGACATAATGGCAGAATACTCAAAAAAATGGGCAGTACGGTGGCACAGTGGTAGCGCTGCTGCCTCACAGTTAGGAGACCCGGGTACTCCCTGCGTGGAGTTTGCATGTTCTCCCCGTGTCTGCGTGGGTTTCCTCCGGGCACTCTGGTTTCCTCCCACAGTCCAAAGACATGCAGGTTGGGTGGATTGGCGATTCTAAATTGGCCCTAGTGTGTGCTTGGTGTGTGGGTGTGTTTGTGTGTGTCCTGCAGTGGGTTGGCACCCTGCCCGGGATTGGTTCCTGCCTTGTGCCCTGTGTTGGCTGGGATTGGCTCCAGCAGACCCCCATGACCCTGTGTTTGGATTCAGCGGGTTGGAAAATGGATGGATGGATACTCAAAAATAACTACTTTGATTTGTGAAATATAAACATACTTTGAAAAAGTTTCTATAACATAAAGCTGTATAGAAACATACATACACTATTGTAAGAAATGTTAAAAGAATGCCTTTTACATGGAAATGAAATAAAATCACCTATTTTTAGAGTAAATCATTCACAGTATTTCTAAAGGTCAAAGGCATTAGCCAGGTAATATGACAGTTGGATCCTGAAGACATCTTAAGTGTTTTAGATGGAGTTTAAACACAGAGTGACTTTAACTTTTAAGCAATTTTTATTTAAGAAAAATTCAAGAGGAAACAACTGTCTATATACTGAACACTAAATATATAGGCATTGTGCTGTATGCAGAAGTCTTAGATGCCTGAGGTTTTTATATACATTTTCTCTTAGATGGTTATGTTTTATCTTATGCATTAGTGTATCAATAGAACAAACAAAAGTTTGGATTGGGTGGCACGGTGGCACATTGGGTAGTGCTGCTGCCTCACAGTAAGGAGCCCTGGGTTAGCTTCCCGGGTCCTCCCTGTGTGGAGTTTGCATGTTCTCCCTGTGTCTGCGTGGGTTTGCTCTGGGTGCTCCAGTTTCCTTCCACAGTCCAAAGACATGCAGGTTCAGTGCATTGGCGATCCTAAATTGTCCCTAGTGTGTGCTTGGTGTGTGTGTGTGTGTGCCCTGCAGTGGCGTGGCACCCTGCCTGGGGTTTGTTTCCTGCCTTGTGCCCTGTGTTGGCTGGGGTTGGCTCCACCAGATCTCCCTGACCCTGTAGTTAGAATATAGCGGGATGGATGGATGGATGGAAAAGTTCAGATTTCAAAATAATTATTTTTCAAAAAGAATTTAGAGAAATGTTTGTATTTCATTAAAAAAAGAAGCATTAAGTAACAGATCACATTTAAGATTTAAAAAAACCTTTATTATTTCATCCACCTTAATAAAAGGATATGCCTTCTGTGTGTCCATCCAGTTACTACATCTCTGTCATTCCAAACTATGGCACATCACAGACATTTTTAGTTATAAAATGCATTGCATTTCTCATTCCAATGGAAGGCACATATGCTTTTATGAATCCCATACCAAATGGCATATAACAGAGACATACACATTGCATAGTGCACTGGAAACTGAAAAGCTGAGGTCTACGCTGATAACTGTTTTAGATAGGGAGCACAGTTGGTGCATAATTAAAAAAAGTAAACCAGTGAAATAATAAGCTGATTAAACCAAACTGATGAACTGAAACAGAAACTTAAAACCCATGTGGGGAGTGAACTCAGAAACATGAAAGTGGGGTGCCAATGCAGATGGCTGAGATGTAATAAGAACTATTAATTGATAAATCTTTGTACATTGGAAAGAAACTAGCATATAAAGTCCAAGCTGAGAATGTTAGTTTTCAAGCACCAATTTGCCTATTTTTTTGTGTAGGCTTGTAAATCCTCACAGGTCCTGTTGTACTTAGACTTTTTTCTCCCCCTTGATTCAAATGTTTGTGAGTTTTATCATTGTTGCTGCTGGCCTTTGTGATGTTCAAATTGAGAAATACACTGGCTGAATAATACTGTTTATAAAACTATTTTAGTAATCTATATTTTGGATCATAGAGAATACAGTGAATCCAACAGGAAATTTTATTGCAAGACTGAGCATTCCCATAAAATGTGAAAGCACCTATTGTTATTGGCATGTATGTCTGTCTGTCCACAAGATTTGTATAAAGTCAGTACAGTGATTCTTCCAGGAAATTTGTTTAAAAAGTTCCAGTTTCATTGAGACATCCTAAATAAGAGTACAATGAACACGTTTTCAAATTTTCAAAATTTCCCATTTAGAAAATACCAGTGAATCTTCTAAATTGTCTAACTTAAAACTACGAAACATTCTTTATGATCTCAATTACTGATTAATTAACTTCTTTAATTTACCTTAAATGTGGTTATTTTAACTTGTGTATATTTTTTTCCCTTTTACAGCCACTCCTAATAGTAAAACAAAACAAAACCCCAAACAAAAATGATTGAAAAGTCAACAGAGTCACGTGTGCAGGCAGACTTCAACATAGATTTTAACACTACATTGGGTACTCCTTTAAAAAATACACTTATCAATAAGTCCTCCACAACTAGCCACTTACAGTAGCATGTAAGTTGTTATCATTTTTCCTGTAGAAGGTGGAAATTGGCAGAATTTTATAAACAAAGACTGGGAGATCAAACATAGATAAGAAAACAGATGTAGTTCGTAACTAAAAAGTCAAATAAAACCTGTGATGTCAAAACCATAAATTGTTGTTGAGAATATTCAGAATAAAATGCGGAAAATAAAAGATTCAATCAGCAGAGAAACTGTGAGACAAACGGCATGTGATTATCCACTTTTTTTGAAAAAGGAGGATGTTCGTCACATTGACCATTATACGTTTGACCCAAGTGATGTCATATGCCATGAACTTTTGGTTGACCTTACCTAGCAACACCATATATACAATAAAATAATGAACAAAAAAAATGCTGAAGCCCTTCAAAAAATTGAAAGAACACTGAGATAAACATATGAATTTTCACTATGTCAAAATAAGCACAATACTACAAAATAATTACAAAAATAGATTATCACATAAAAAAACCCCTATGGAACAATAAGCACTCCAATAGAAATAATGAGGAGCTCTGGATCCTATCAAAGCAGTAGTTTTTAGATCATTTCAATTGGAATGTGGTCTCTATGAATGTTCAGTCACCAGAAACCTATCTGGCCTCAGTTTTAACTTAATGATATTTTAAAATGCTATTAAAATATTTTATATACTCTACTATTACATGTAATTACATTCTATTACCAATGCGATTTTTTTAATGTTACCCATTATTACAAACAAAATTATAATATCTCGATTTTTAACAAAAATGCACAAACTCTCAAAAAGCTTAAAGTCCCTGAATGCACATAAATGTTACACCATCAATACAGTTTTTTTTATCTTGTTTGACAGTAGGATAATTCTTTGGGAAAAAGTTTTCTGTTTATGAATAGGATTGAATATTCTTCTCTATAAATGTGTTGCAAAAGCAGCCCCCATATCATATTGATTGGCATCAGCCTAAGTCACTCATGAAATCTGGATTCTATTGAATTAGAAGTGAAGACAGTGTGCTTTTCAAATCTTGAAATGCCCTTTCACATCCAGCCTTCAACTTGATTATTCTGGTTTTAGCACTCGTGGAATGAAAAGTCATTATTACTATGTCAACCCGGGGAATGCAAGAATGTGTTTATGCAAAGTCAGCAGATAGAATGTTAGCTCCTCAACTTCTAATTTATTTAGCTCTTGTGTAAATAACCCTTTGCCTGAAGAATAGCCCAAATTATCTGTCTCAGACATCACTAGTTTACTCTTCTTTGTATTAGCTGTCAGGCCAGTTTCTTTTAGACTCTCTTGAATGGCTTGAAGTTGCATGAGATATGATTCACAATCATTACTGAAAATAATCACATCCTCACCAAATGCGCCTCAATATGCACAGTGTGGTTAAGAGATATTTGTAGATTTTCCTCTGTCTCGAATGTTATTTTCCTGTTGTCAATGCCAACTTTATTAACTTTTTTGGTTCCTAGAGTATTTTGTGATGAGGTCGTTAAAAGACATTAAAAACCAGTAATAATAAATTATTTTATTACCTGAAAAGTGGATATTTACTTGTTTTAGTGCATAAAATAACCTTAGTAAGATATCATGCAATTCACTTGCAGTTTAGAAACACATATTTATTACTGAATTAAAAAATATTTTTTGAAAGTTATGTACGTGAGATTTTTTTTTTTTTTTTTTGACATGGATTAGGATTCTTCCATGGTAATATTTTTATTGTTGTTAGAAAATAATAGAGGTACTGTTTATTGTACAGAGCAGATTAACCAATTTATAGAATACACACAACAAAAAATACTTCGAAAACCATCTTCAGTTTACAGAACCATAAATCATTATTATTGTATTTATTCTCCATAATTGACTGCATTGATTATTAAAAGCAGAGAGAGCAGGGTAAAATAAAGCCCACTGGCTATTTGTATATTGTTGCTGTTATTATGCTCTACATTAATCTTTTAAAAAAATGTTTCTTTTTTGTTTTTTAAGCCAAAATAGAGAAAAGTTTTTATATTTATTAATTTAAAGTATAATATGTAGGCCATTTACCTGTTTTGAATATAAGCATCAAAGAATCTTTAGTAACAAACTTTCAGAGATGGAGATTCAAGGCAAGTTCAAAGATGAATGAAAATCTGCAGAAGCTAATTCCGTAAATAAGACATGGAATTGGTCACAGGAATGAAGGAGTAATACTGTTTTCCAGAGATAGCAATATGATTATTTAAATTTGATGAGGAAAAAGATAACCAAAACACAATGAGAGTTCTGCGGTGGGCTGGTGCCCTGCCCGGGATTTGTTCATGCCTTGCGCCCTGTGTTGGTTGGGATTGGCTCCAGCAGACCCCTATGACCCTGTGTTAGGATATAGCAGGTTGGATAATGACTGATTGACTGACAATGACAGTTTATTACTCTTTGTTTAGTTGCAATTTATTTCAGATACTATATTTTGCCAAATGGTCATGAAAACAACAAGCACAAAAATATGCACATAAACCTTTAGGAATCACAAATGCAGAGTAACCATAAACCTTTTAAACAACATTTTAAAACAACTGTTATTCTTCAGTCAGAAAACAGACTTAAATGAAAGCAGTAGATTTTCTAAAGATGAAAAAGATGCCACCATTATGACTAAAATAATGAAATGGTCAAAATCTTATTTCCTTACTCCAGATCACTACAGATTTAGTTATTAAACTTAAATATTTTGCATATGTACAGGGAGTTAGCTAAGTGTGCATCTGTTAAAGGAATAACATAGGTAAAGCTTATATCCACACTGAAGAAATATATATGTGATTAGAAAAGCAAAATGTCATTATTTTATTCTTCCTCTGGGACGCAGATAATTATAAAGGCATGCATGAAGAAATATTTTTAATTGAAATATGTTTATATTCTACTTTTGTATTCTTTCAGTATGGAAGTACCTTTTACCTCCTACTTCTTTACATGTATAAACACATCATGGAAAGTAACTTATTGAAAGGGACATTAATCAACTCCCCATCAGTTAATTCTAGAGTGATTCTAAAATAAGCTTTATGCTTTAAAAAAAAACTAAACAAAAAACACAAAAAATAAAAATGTACATTGTAAATTAAAATATGGAAATGGAACTACTTTATTTAATGAAGTTGGTTCATAACTTATTTCTTAAGTAAACCATAGTTTGTCTACCCTTCTGGCCCATAATTAATCTTCTTCTTATTCTTTCGGCTGCACCTGTTAGGGCTTGCCACTGCGGATCATCTTCTTCCATGTCTTTCTGTCCTCTGCATCTTGTTCTGCATGTCCTCTCTTACCACATCCATAAATCTTCTCTTAGGCCTCCCTCTTTTTCTCTTCCCTGGCAGCTCTATCCTTAGCATCCTTCTCCCAATATACCCAGCATCTCTCCTCTACACATGTCCAAACCAATGCAATCTCGCCTCTCTGACTTTGTCTCCCAACCATCCAACTTGAGCTGACCCTCTAATGTACTCATTTTTAATCCTGTCCATCCTCGTCACATCCTGTGCAAATCTGAGCACCTTTAACTCTGCCACCTCCAGCTCTGTCTCCTGCTTTCAGGCCAGTGCCACCGTCTCCAACCCATATAACATAGCTGGTCTCACTACCATCCGGTAGACCTTCCTTTTCACTCTTGCTGATACATTTCAATAAATACCAGAATTACGTGTGAATAAATGTACAGTTTCTTATTAAGCTTACAGTTTTAACAAAATAAAAAAAATTAAATATAAAATTAAAAATCCATTCATTACCAACTCTTTTTTGACAATAGTTGAGCCACCCTCAGCTAATAATAATAATAATACATTTTATTTATACAGCACCTTTCCCATGCTCAAGGCACTTACAGAATATACTGTAAGAAAGAAAGGCAGGGTATACAGTATATAGCATTGTACAAACCAAATAAATAAATAAAGAAGATTACGACAGTGAATTCAGAGAAAAAAAGCCTAACAGACAACATAATTGATGGTCTAGCACACACACATACAGGTTACATGAGCATCTTGACAGAGAGGTAAACTGAGAGAAGGGTAATAAAGTCAAGTAGAGCTAAAAGCCTTCCTGAACAGATGAGTTTTGAGTTGTTTTTCAAAAGAATTCATGGAGTCAGTTGATCTGATTAATTTCGGTAGGTCATTCCAGAGTCTGGACGTTATACAGCTGAAGGCCCTGTCACCTATGGAGTGTAGATTAGTGTGGGGCACAACAAAATTGCCATAATCAGAGGACCTTACTGGGCAGACAGGCATAGGTTAGAAAGTATATTTCTAAAATAATGCAGACATCATTATGGACCCTTGCTTCCCACTATAGGATATTATCCTTATGTGATTCTAAAAAAAACCTTCCAGTTCTTATGTGCTGAAACCTTGGGTATTTGGGGAATAATTTATCACACTACAAAACTAACATATTTTTCTGACTTTAAAGTTTTCATATTTCTGTATTTATTTAGTACTCATAGCAGTTTTAAATAATATACAGGTGGAGTGGTGGTTCTGTAGCTAAGGGTCTGCACTGGTATCTGGAAGGTTGCTGGTTCAAATCCCATTACTGCCAGAAGGGATCCTACTGAAATGGGCCCTTGACTGTGGCCCTTAACCTGAAGATTGCTCAGGGAGTCTGTACAATGGCTGACCCTACACTCTGACCTTCAAAGGTCATGTGAAAACAAAATTTCCCCTCAGGGATTAATAAAGTATATCAGAATTTTAAAAACTATATGTATTTTGGGGGGTCACAAATGTGTGATACTTTATCTTGAAGCCTTGTGTACTTTAATACTTGTAATATTTTCTATTACAACCATTTTATATCCATCATCTTGCTTAGAATTTTTTTTTCCCGGAACAGCATTACAGAAAGTGATATCTTGTTGAACAAAAACTGGAAGACAGACCGGTTTAACACAGATTTGTGGTCCATCCATTTTCAGTTCTAAAGGCTATCAGGCTGTACCTGCACATAAATTAACATTTCACCTTAGACATACAATGCCTGCATACAGAGGCGCACACTCTCACTTGCAGAGATAAATCCAACTTTATTAACTGTAAATCATTAGAGCAGATACAATGGGAGGAGGCAGCAGCTCTTGCTTAAAATGCTGAAAATGTGAGGCATTCTTGGGTAGTCAAGTCAGTGAAATTAGGTATATAAATGTTTAAAATCATGTATTATTAGGCTGAATTACCTTAAATTTTACATTTTTAAGAAAATAAGTTTACATTTACTGTAGTGTTTAATATAACATAAATAATACTTCCTGAATTAATGAAAATTTTCTTCTTTCCTACTATATAGCACACAATGCCCAACCGAAACAGACTTTATGTGTAGGTTTTTAGTTATATATATATATATGCAGCAGAAAGTGCAGGATGTGCACTGCAGCACTCTGCTCAAAGAAGAGCTTTTCTAGCCTATCCTTGGCACAGGTCAATCTTCATGAATTTTCCCGGCATTAATAAATCACTGATACTAATTCCTCTTCTGCTGCTGCTTGACTGCATCTAATGAGTTACTTTGCTGATGGCTCACAATTGTCAATTACTTGCTCAATAGATTTTACATTTTTTATTGCTTTGGTATCAAATCAATGTAAACAGTTGCTTAGACATCTGAAATGCTATTTTGCTATCTTCACCAAACTGATTACCTTGTTGACCTTTGAGACATAATCTGAAGTAAGACAACTGAATCACTCATGTGGAAAACTAAATTCCTCAAGATCTGCGGTTATCAGTTGCAGCAATTTTTCATTGGATTCTCTCTCTCGCTGTAAAAATGACAACACACACACAAACAATATGATCTTTGATGTTTTATCATTGTAAATAGTCCTCTTACTTTTTTTTAATTTGCAAAGTACAATTCTTAAAGCTACATTAAATTTGTTTGATATACTGCATATACTTCTAATTATACAATATTCAGAGATATACTGTTTTTAGATTTCTAATTGGTCTCATATTTTTTATAGCTAAAGTGTTATTTGCTGCACCTTGGGAGCGTTACATCTGATTCATTAAACTATGGTGGAATATATTGAAAACATTCTCAATCTAAAATGTGCCAAAAAAAAGTCTAGAATTAGCATGAAGGCTTTTTCTTTAAAGAAGTATAATAAATATTTCCTTAAAGTATTTTAACCTGACCTCACCTCAATTTGCCTGTCATGACCATAAAACTGGACTGAACACCTTTGGAAGAAGGATGCACTGATAATTGACATTGACACAGTATTCTAATATGGCAAGGCAAGTATGCATTCACAAAGCAAATATGGCTTTACACTGTAAAGATGTGAATTGAATTCAAGTGAGATTGTGTCCAGACTGTCTAATGCACTAGTAACAGCACAATTGGAGTACTGTGTACAGTCCTGGTGACTACAATACAAAAATACAAAGAAGCACCAGAAGTTGTGCAGAGAAGGGCTACCAAATGTACATCTGAACTAACTGACATGTTCTACAATGGCATGCCAAAACAAAGGAATTTGTTTACTCTTGAACAATGGAGGTTCTGGGAACATTATGAAAGTCTAATCAGAATCAAATTTCATTTAGCAGAAATCTATTGAATCAGGTACTGAGAAGGGTTCTAGGAATATGGGACAAACTATTGAGCTATGTGGATGAAGCTGAAGCTGTATTTCAAATTTTGTATTATATTAGGAATATTAAAACAACTTAGCTACGGTTCTGCCTCACAATGGAAAAAAGTAGAAAAAATGTAAAGACACTAGAGATCACAGAAAGATTCAAAAAGAAGTCAAAAGTAGGAAGCGCAAATTATTAACTAAAATTCAAAGTTGAAAGAACTCACTTTAGTCTGCTGCCCTGAATAAACCTTTTAAATCTTTCCTCATAATGCCAGAAATGCTTTTCTTAAAGAATCCAGAATCTTGGACACCAGGAGGGGCACACTGCTACCTTTTATACTTCCTTGATATGATGATAGCAACATGACTGCTGATATGAAAAACAAAAGCAAAATGGAGGCACCCACAAGAAACAAAAATGTAGCCTGAAAATAAGTAAAAATAACAATAAAATTTTGTCACCCTATGTAAATGAAAAAAAATATTACAAAACAACCACAGAAGTTAAACTTACTCAATTCAAAGACCTGGAATCAGGTTTGTTCTCTTGTTTATAAATTTTTTATACCATTGTTAAATATGAGGCTGAAGAAAATATATTTGGCAGCAAGTGTCAGATGATCACATTGACGTTCCACATATTGGCAAAATGATCAATATGTTTGACATTGATAAATAAAAAGATGAAATGAATATGCATAAGTGTAAGTTGAGAAAATAAGCAAAGCTTGTTATTCATAGCATGCTGCATCACCTGATCCGTAAGGCAAATGTATTTTCAGCACTTTTCATTTATAACAGTCCTGCGGGTCATCCAGAGAACACAGAACAAATCTTGTTCAAAGAAAGGTTTGAGATATAGATGTTTGTCATTTGGTTCTCATTAGAGAACATCCATCCTCCTATAGCTACTGATTAAAACCATCTACTGAAAAAATATGTTCATAATGACCTCACCATTGCAATATAGCAGCCCACTTGTATCACAACAGTAGTTGTCTATTAGACAAGAATCTTATGCCAGTGTTTCATATGAAAGAAGGGACTCGCTAAACTTCCACAATCTCTACATCTGTATATCCATATAGGTTCCTGATAAATGACCCCTGTTTACTTTAATACAAGAATTTATCCCCACAGTACTCCCATAAACCCTGAGCATACCTGAGACCACCCTTTCTCAAAACATAAAAAGCTTTCAGCCCTCAGTAAGAAACTTCCAAACTCAGGACACATCTTCTATCTTCTACATCTGTCTTTCATGCCTTTTATAATATTTTTTATCTAACATAGCTGCTTTATCTCCTTGCCTCTGGACACTTGTCCTGACATGGGTCATCACAATAACATTATATCCAACAGGTACAGCCCTTAGCTTCTGTTTTATAGATGTGAGCATAATTATCACCGTTTTTAAGAATGATAAACATAGTAGAGAAACCTTATATCCTGTTTAAAAATATGCTAAAGCTGTGTTTTCAAAAAGAGTACGAATGTAGATCCCGAAGACTAAATGTAAGTGGAACAATGGGCAGAGCTATAAATATAGCTTTTTAAATTGTTTCTTAGGTGTGAAACCATGCATTTAAAGTAACCAGCTATGTAATAAACTGAATGAAAGCAGCACATTATCTGCTATTAGTAGATGCATCTCCTTAATCATGGTAGATATCTTACAGAGTTGCTGGTATTTGCCTACACCTCAGACTCCAGTTGTAGAGTGGTGCCCAGCCTGTAGAGAGAATTCTTGTCTCAAACATTAAGTTATGACTTGCAGTGACATCAAGTACCTGTATTGTTGGGTAAAAAGAATACATTGATGGTAAGTAAGTACTAAAACCTGAGGTGGCGTGGTGCAAATTTAAAATTAAGGCAACCCAAACATTTTACAGGTTGCATGTTAAAGGGGCAAAACTATATGACTTAAAACTACATGTATTGTTATCTTGAAGTCAACATTTGAAATTTGTGGATGGCTCAGACCATGATGGAATACTGCAGTAAACTAAGTGTACTCAAACGTTGTCTCCAAGTTTCAAATTTAGGGATATGTTTTCCTTTGCAAAAATTAGCGGAAAACAAAAGAAAATATCATTTGCTTTGCTTGAACATTATTGTCATTGTCCTACTAAGTCAATGTCAGATAAAACTTTGAATTTTTGTGACAACAGTTTAACATCAAATACAATATTTTTTGTATTATTGTGGTTAAACCACAGAGGGGTTGCCTGTGCCTTTAAATTGGAGCTGGGGGTCAGGACTGCTAGGACATCTTGGGCAGCCAGAGGAATTAGGAGTACAATTCCAGAAGTTCCAGAGGGTATCCCTGATATCAGAAGTATTTACCAGTGTATCTCAAGAAGTAGTTGCTAGCCAATGCTTACAAGTCCTTCCGTCATTTATCCTTGAGTTCAGATTAATTTATTTTGTTATGAGGAGTGCTTATACAAATATTGAGTTGGGTAAGTTTGTTGTTGTTATATTTAAAATAAACCATTTTGTTTCTCCTTAACATTATTATGGGTTTAGAGACAGCTTGAAAGCATGTCCTATCATCCACAAAATATACAAATATAATTTATTTGTAATTCTTGCTGTTGTAAGTAAACTATATTGCCTTGCCTCTTGTAACTATCTTAATTGACTTACTTATACAAAGTTAACAGTCTAAAGAGCTGGAATTCTGTCATTCATATCTTTTGAGTGTAGTCCTGAATATATACAAATAAGAACATTTTCTAATACTATTTACCATAGAATTATATATATTAATACACACAATCTATAATAAATATGTACTTCTGCAAAATGAAATACACCAACATTATAATACAGACCTTTTAACCTGTGATATTTTTCCAAACTTCTGTTGTGATACATAAGTAGTTTTTGAATGTATTGCAGTGTAAAGTATAGACAAGCTATCACTTTTATAGATTAGATTGCATTAAGAAACATTAATTGATTTCTTCATAAAGTGCAAATTACAACCCACACTTCTCCAACATAACAACTATTTAAAATTTTCAAATAATCAATTAAACATTGTTGGTTTCTTAATAAAACACATGTTGAATAAAAAAGAACAATTAAAATATTTTTAGCAAACACAAATGTTTTAAGAGATTTACTGTATTTG
Source organism: Polypterus bichir lapradei (assembly GCA_026402145.1). Classification (NCBI taxonomy): domain Eukaryota; kingdom Metazoa; phylum Chordata; class Cladistia; order Polypteriformes; family Polypteridae; genus Polypterus; species Polypterus bichir. The sequence continues at coordinate 61,195,615 of JANRMT010062808.1, read as the reverse complement.
TATGTTAATATGTAAATACAAAACACATTTTTTAGGTAATACACAACAGATCATTTACAGTTATTATTTTTAATTCCATTCGCATACAGGATTTTGGAACATTTATGTTAAATTTATAACAATATACCACTTAGTATACAAATGTTATCTGCTGTAAGTTAAATTTAGTGTGTTAATATGTCAGTATAAATGTATTATTTCTTCTTTGGTCCACCAGTGGGTCCCATCTATATGCTAGTATGCACAGGGGGCTTCCTCAGGCAAGAAAGGGGCCAGTAAATAGGTCCCATCTAATGGCAGCCAGAGATATTGGATGGTAACACACTCAAACACCAAATCGTAGCCTTCAACGTCATCCTTATTTGAAATTTTAGTTAGCATTTGGGATGGCCTTACCTCTTAGGTGCTGGGTCCACTTCACTTGAGGTCAGTGTATCATAATAGACTGCTCTTCTAGCAGAAGATTTTGGTAGTAGCATTTGGTGGTTCACTAGTTGTATCTGAACCTCTTGAATTTACTCAGTCAGTTGCCTGAGGAATGTTAAGCACACCTGAATAGATATTATCCTTCCAACTATGCCAATTCTGAAAAAAAAATGAACATGAGTGTAACAGAGAGTTGGAGGTCCAATTTAATAGTAGCATTTGCTAAGGAGAGGAATGTATGGGTGGAGTTTATTGAGGGTCACAGGTCTTATTCCAATTTGGCTACTTCCTGAATGCAAAGAAACACTGCATGTTAGTAATGTCAAACCTTGTACTCCTGTTAAATTAGTCCCCATAAATGTGTCAGAATGGTCATATGATAGATTTGGTTTAGGTATAATATTCATTACTTAAACATGACAAACAGCTGTATACATAGATGTACAATGTATACTGATTCTAGAAGTCACCCTGGGTGAGTTACACAATAAGACATAAGACGCCCATTAATCCAATTTGGAGTTTCTGGGGAACATAACCTAACCTGGCAGCACTGAATGCAAGGCTGTCCTCAACCACGAAAATGGCACCAATCCATTTCCGGGCCCACATTCACTCACATCCACACCCACAGATAAGGTCAAGTTAGAATCTCCACTTAATCTAAGATAATTGCCTTTGGGGATGTGGGAGAAAAAACAGAGTACCTGAAAGAACATACAAACTCCACATTAACTATAGCTTGGATTCTATCCCAGGATGATGTATCTGTGAAGTGAGTTTAATTGTTTTATAATTTTAAGAACAAAAATACATTCTTTTTTCTATGAATTATGGGATGTAGTTTAAGATTCATGGACTAAAGTAACTGGTGACATACTTCCTGTTACTTTGAGTTAAAAGACAAATGGTCATAAATGAGTAATGATAGAGGAATTGATTGGATTGAAAACCATGTAAAGGCATCATCAAGGCAAGGCCAACATTATATTCAAAATGAATGAATTAGGCAGATTTAGTAGGTCAAGACATAGCTATTAATGAAATCATGAGATCATTATTGAAAAAAAATGGAAAAGATAGAAAACTAAACAAGTTTTTATTGAAGATTGATAGCCAAATTAGATATTTCATTAATAAACAAAATGGTTGCAGGTTATGGCATGGTAAGTGGCTATGCACACTCAACTGGAAGGCATGAATGGGGACGACAATGCATGAAAGTTTTAGACAAGGGTTTAGTAATGGGTTTTTACTGCCCCTTAATTACATATTTTTTTTTTCTCACAAGAGAAACCACATCAGATTAAAATATTCAAAGAAGTACAACATCATCTACACTGAAATGGAAGCCACTTTTGCAAATGACTTAAGTGCAGGTACAGGTTATAAGAAACTCGAGACATCATAAGCAGAGTTGGGGTAATGCAGTACTAAGTAATATGTTACTGTAATCCAATCACATTTTCAACTGACAAAGTAGTGTAACATCTTACTGGAATAAGATTGAAGTTACTGAATTAACTAGGATTCCATTACTGTGTTACTAATGCTTCTAAACCAGTGTTTCCCAAACTCGGTCCTGGGGACCCACTGTGGCTGCAGGATTTTGTTCCAACCAGATTCCTAATCAGTGAAAACACCTGATAACGCTGCGCTCATTTAATTAGCTGGTATTTTTTTTCTCTAATTCGACATTCAGAAAAAAGCATGGCAGCATGAATTTGACATTTTTAAGACATTTACAAATATTTCTGCTTTTTCTATAAATTTAAATGCTTAACTCTCTTTTGTTAATTTCATTATATTTCGCCCTTCCTCTGTGCAGTTTTCCCCCTTCGTTGTATCTTATTTATGACAATTAAAAATTAGCAGAGCAGACACGCAGGCAAACAGCGCAGAATAATCAAAGGCTGCAATTACTTTAGTGTCAGACCCACTAATTAGTAAATAATGGATTAATTAAACAATTAGAACACCTAGAAAAGTAGAATGAAAATCAAGATGAAAATACTGTTAAAAAGAAAAAAAATCATTATTCCTATATAACTGCTTGGTACATTTTAATATTTTTTTTTAGCAAACAATATAGAAACTAGTTTTATAATTTCTTTATTGTTCGCAAAACACAGAACTTGGGAAATAACAGTTCATTTAATTAGCCCAGGAGTTCAATTAAAAACAGAAGCTGGTTGGAACAAAAGCCTGCAGCCACAGTGGGCCCCCAGGACCGAGTTTGGGAAACACTGTTCTAAACAAATAATATAAATGTCTAGAAAGACAGGTACTCTATTTCACATAATGTACAGGAGGTGAGTGTGGCTACCAAATGTGTGTTCCCTTCCCGATTTTCACTGTACAGTGCACACTGCTATTACACAGGTGTAGAGTACATTGAAGTTTACAGTGCTGCCCAATCCGCACCAAACATGTGTGTAATTTTACAATATTACATACGTTTGTTTTACTAGTGGATTGTCAACTTTGTCTTTATTAAGAAATAAAGACTTTGAAGGAAAAAGTTTTCAGATTTACAATGCATTGAAAGAATATGATTAACAAATAAAGTTTAATTTTAGTGTAAGAAAGACAGTGGAGTGATCCATGAGCTGTGTCCAGGAACTTTTATAATTAAACATATAGCTGTTACATTCATATTGTAGTTCCATATGATGAACAACCTCTTATCAAACAGCTCATAAAGAATTAGACTTATAGAGGCAAAAATGTCTTTTATATCCAGTCAAATGAAAATGGTGTAAGCTTTATGTATTACAACATGTAGCACTGTATTCCAACTTTTTGATTTTTTTCTTTACATCTCTTTAACATTCCCATGCAAAAGGAGCCATCTTTGTACATTTAAGGTAGGTGAATCTTTATCAGTATTGTTAGTTAATTAAGATTGTTAATTACAAAATGTAAATGTTTGGTTTTTGATCACTGTGCCATTTTTGAAAATGTTAAGCTCACCAAGAGATAGAGACGCAGGTATACTGCATATAAATACACTTGTTACACAATAAATACTGCAGGTAGCTGCCCCTACCACAAGTACTCTTTTCTGCTGACTGCTACAACAACAAGTTTACTGTTTACTACATCTTTCCAAGTGTTTGAGCAGTTATTCAGTTTTCATTACTATTTTCTATTATGAATTCTTTATGTGAACTAAAGGCCACTGCTGGATGGATGGAAGTAAGTAAATGTAAGTAACGTAGTGTACTTGTTTAACTGCTGTATTCACAGTCACTGTTATTGTGTATTTTATATTTATTATAATACTGAAGGAACATATCATTGTCATCCTTTTACTTTCAAATTCATATTTGCATGGGTTTAGAGAATTGCTTTAAAGTACAGTAATCAATATATTATGTTTTTCCAGAAAAGTTTGACTAAAATAATCCTGTTACAATTTGAGGGACATAGTTTGTATTTTCTAATAGTTTGATTTCTTTAAGTAACTACCTCCAATCTGGTCATGAAAAATTTGTATGGTGATAAATGCAATATGTCATGAAAAATGTCAACAGAAGATCAAGCTCTCCATCACTTTAAAGAGACAATTTGAATGTTTTAGCTCTGTAAAACGGATGGGTTACATTTACAAATCTGTGCTCACCTTGGAATTTTAATACTTGGTGTTTAAATATGTATTAGTAATGGGAGGGAGGCTCTAAAAACATGTGTCACTGTCTGACTTAGTGCATTATGTAACCTGCCAGAAAGTCAATGCAATAATGGGTAGAAATTACTTGCATTATCCTAAATGAAAAATAAATACTTTACAGTAAACAAGTAACTCTGTGATATTCTAGAGTCCAGTACAGGGCAAATGTAAACACTTGAAACACACTTTAATGACGGACTGAAAACAGGCTTCTCTGACATTGCAAACACATTTTCTCATCAAAATGATCAGATGTAAATGTTATGCTTCATTGCCATAACAGTTTCACGGACTTTAAATTTCACTGACAAATGCATGGAGTACAGGGAAATTCTTACCTGCTTCTCTGTCCTATGTGTAAAAGGACAGTTAACAGTACTAATCAAACTATTGTTGCTAGGATTACCGCATATAAATAAAACATCAATTCAAATGCATAACATAAGGACAACAGTTCATTATTCTGCAGCCCACAAACAAATGTTTGTTGATTTAATGTATCCATTTGCTGACTCCTCGCATGCTAACGTTTTAATGTCAATTTTGTACATCCATTTATTGATGTTTAATTTATTACACACATTTTAATGTTTTTTCATGCACTCACTTTTTACGTTAATTTCATACACCCATTTTTTGTTTATTACACAAATTCATTTTTTGCTAATTTAATGCAATAATTTTTTTATGTTAATTCCATGCATTTTTAATGCAATAGTTTTGATTGTATGCAATTTTTTTATTCTTGTATTTTTTGCACAGTTTTGTTTTTGTATTTTGACCTTTGGGACACCATACTAAGTATAGGTTAACGTGAACAAATCATATCAAATTTAAAAAAGGTGTGCCCTATCACATTCCAATGATCTAAAGTAACATTATATTTTCAGTTTTTTTTTTTCCTAAAGTAGATAGAATGAGAATTGAGGCGGATGATGCTGCTATGATGGGATGTGTAATATTGAAAGTTGTTTTATGTTATCACAAACTTTCATACTAATGATGTGTAAACAATGGTTACCAAGTTCATTTGAATTGTTTGCATTCAATTAACTGAAGAGTTTCTTACTGGGTCCTCAAGGACATTTGTGGCTTTTTGTTTGTTTTGTTCCAGCCAATTTCTTAATAATGGCCAATTCCTGTTTTTAATTTAACTCCCTTTTTAATTAAGCAGCTTGTTTTTGTTCCCAGGTGGTAGTCAAAAATACCAAGCAATTTAGGCTTTATTTTATTTTAATTTATTTAAAATTATGCCAGATATCTGAGCATTGTTTTCAAATATGTGTAGTACTTTTGAAATTTTTTATTAAAAATACTTATAAAAATGCTCAATTCAAGATGAACATACACAGGTTCTAATGACATAAGAAAAAATCCCTTTAGGATTTATTGTTAAATACAGTATACTGTATCTCTGCCTGTTAATTTTTATTCGGTGCTGTTCTGAAAATAATTAAGTGATAAAACCTAAGAATTAAGTAAATTACAGTATGTTACATCTGAAAAATATCAAAGATAGTGTGGATTAAATATCACTTCCTATAGACCAAGAGCTTGAAACTATCTACATATACTGACAAAACAAAACTCTTACTACTTTTCGTTCTTACTACACAATCAGAAAGCAAAATATGATATCTACTTTAATAAAGTGTTCAGTGATTATTAAACTGATTGAAAAGAGATCCATCTGGAGATGGCCTAACAGGCTTTATTTAAATGCCAGATAGATAGATAGATAGATAGATAGATAGATAGATAGATGGGAAATATGGCCTTTTACCATAGCTCATTATATAAATACAGTATATACTATATAAATATATAGTCGAACTCCGACATCCATGGGGATATGTTCGAAGATCTACAGCTGATACCTGAAACTGTGTACTAGCAAACCCTATACATCAGTTGTCTTTTCTTTACAAGTTTGCCTATGATAAAGTTTAATTGAAAAAGTATGCACAATAACATAACATTAAATAATATTACATTACATTGAACATTATTTTATGTGTGCACTCTCTCTTTCTCTTGAATGAATGAACAGGATTCTGACATTTTAGCTTAACCCTCAAGGGACGATGGGCAATGAAAAATATCTTGTACACACATAATTTAAATACATTTTATGTTACATTTATTTTTTTTAAATATCTTAGCCTATTGTGGGTACTCACTGGCTTCTCCATTCCCATTGTTTGCAACTGATGGGAAGCACTTCACAACCTCTCTTAGATTTTGAAGAACTGGTAGCATCACTGCATGTACTTTGGTGCCTTGGGACGATTATTAAGGAAAATTAAGAATTATTTTTACAACAGCACTGAGATAATATGACAATGAATATGGACAGCAAGAATAAATGAGGCTAAAGGCTGCTTCATACCATACTCAATGCTATATACGAAATGCAGTGATGGTTTTATTTCTGAAGTTATGCATTTAATAATTTAAACCCACCACAAATCATGGATTACTGAAACGGAAGATATGGGCGTTCTTCTGTATATGTACATTACACACACACATACATACATATACACAGACACTATGGTCTGAACACAACCAAATAACTAAAAAGAAACAAAACTTCTGAATTAGTAGTCACAGTGAGGCAATATACAGGTATATTACTGTTGGATTGAAGGAGCCCCAGTAGTGATTCTTGACACATTTCTGCAAAATAATTAATTGACTGAATGTATTCAGTGTTAGTGTGTCAATAAGTGTTCGTCCAGCATTTTTCTTAATAGCACTCAGTCTCTTTCAGTGATGTTACCCGTCCAGCACACCACAGCATAGAAAATCACATTGGTCATCACAGAGTTGTCCAAGATGTCACTACCCACATTAAAGGAATGAGAAAATCAAACAAAGGAGAGCTTTATTCTAAAAGCACATGTCCATGGGTAGTAAAATTTTTAAACTTGGAGCTACTTACAGTATATTTGAACACTGTGTAGTTGTGAAATTATTGTAATAACGGTTGTTCACAATAGCATAGTTGCTAATATTATTGGGTAGAATGACATCAAGACCAGCCATTGACCTTAAACCAGTTATCTTTAAAGTTGGCATCTGACATCATGGATCAGGGACTGCATAAAGGTAAACGATAGAGTACTTACGGTGACCCTCATTTACTACAGGGAATTTCCATGCTGTCACGGTTCTAGCAACTCAAACGTGACTTACGACATCTATCTCACTTCTACCATTCTCTATGAAAACTCCACCCTCTCAGTATTGAATAGCTTATTTGTAACCTTTAGTTTTACAAGCATTTTGAGTGTTATAATCAGAGTGTAAAGATATTACAAATTATTAAATATTCCATTATGAAATAAATCTATATTATAAAACAGCTATACCTAAAAACCCCAAATGATTGTACTTTACTGGTTCATTTTAAATAACATAAATGTGAAATGTATATAAATTCACAAAAAACAAATCGTGTAAAAAAGAAAAGGATGATTACAAAGTTTGAAGAAATTTTGAATCTCAGACCAAGGAACTAGAGAAAAAATTACTATTATAACAGTTCTCAAAACTGTAAGATGTAGAACAAAGAAGTACAAAGCACATTTTTTAGCCCTTCCAATGGTACCTTCCTATGCATAATTTGTGCTAATTGTTGTCTTCACTTTTATTACAGACTAGCAAAATACCCGCGCTTCGCAGCGGAGAAGTAGTGTGTTAAAGAAGTAATGAAAAAGAAGAGGAAACATTTTAATAATAACGTAACATGATTGACAATGTAATTGTTTTATCATTGTCATGAGTGTTGCTGGCATATATATATATATATATACACACACACACATATAAACATATATATAATATACATTATGTATATACATATACATATATATACACACATATATACATATACATATAAATATACACAAATACATATATATACACATACACATATATATACATATATATATACACATATATATACACACACATATATCCACATATATATACATATATATATGCATACATATGTATATATATGTGTGTATGTGTGTATATATACAGTATATATATATATATATATACATACACACACACACACACATATATATATACATATATATGCATATACATATCTACATATATACATATCTGCATATATGTATATATATATATATTAGGGGTGGGACTCGATTAAAAAAATTAATTAGAGGCTTTGTAATTAATTAATCTTGATTAATCGTATGTAATCACACAAGAAAATTTGCCCGAAAGCGCAAATGTTTTTTTTAATTTAAAAGGGTTTTAGTGGGAGACAGAATCAAATAATAGACATGGACATGAATATTGTAAACTCAAGCTCTTTTAATTTAAAAAAAAAATGCATTTAAACTGCATTTCAATTCAAAACAGAAACAAAAATATCATCCCTGGCTAAAATTGGGCAGACTTAAAAATAAAGTGGTATTTTAAGTACTTTAAGTACATTTTCAGAATGGTATTGTCTTTAAATAATAACAAAAATTTCAACATAAAGTGCAGTTTTTCTTCTTAAAAAAATAAGGCAGAAACAAAAGGTAATTTGACCAGCTTCACCTTTAAACTCTGAGTAACCTTAGCGAAAATTATTTTGTACATTAGGCTAAAACAGTGTGATCATTGAACATTTTGTAATTAGATGTAATTAGAATTACTAACGGTCATGGAAGTCCAATGATCCCCAGTAAGAGCCACAAAGTCCGCTTTCTGTAATGCATCTAATTTTGCTTGCTTTTCAGTGTCATAAAGCTGTTGAATTTTACTTGAAATAGTCTTTCGGCACAGCAGTTGGAAAGTTGGATCACCTGACGCTAACTGTAGCAAATTTTCTAACCCCCTATCTTCCACCACTGTTAGTGGTCTACAGTCCAAAGCAATCCATTTTGCGAGAGAATTTGTAAGTCTGACCGATGTGGACTTACTAATTTTGGTCCTGAAGCCAGTCATTTCATCAGGTTTGGGCTGCTGACACCTTTTGTTGGTACTCAAACTCGTACTGCTAGTGCTAACAGTATACACAGTTTCTGTGCTCGCTGTAACATGTTTTGCATTTAGATGGTACCATAAGGTTGAAGTAGTTCGGTGGTATGCAAACTCCTTTTTGCACAGTTTGCACAAAACCTCGCTTTTATCAAGGCTTCCGTCGGGTAGTCTTTTGAAATGAAATTTGCCTCCGATCAGTCCTAGCAACGCGCTTTCTTCCGACTCTTACATTTTTGTAGCTCTGATGTGTGCATCAATGTAGTCAGTTTACCAGGAAATCAGGCATTGACAAAAGTTCACCTTTGCTTGGAATGCAAAGTGTGATTAAATGCGTTATTTTTTTTAACGCGTTATGGAGTACATGCATCCAAGCTTGTTAGCTGTGCGTGTGCTAAGAAAAGGAAACATTTTAAAAATAATGTAACATGATTGTCAATGTAATAGTTTTGTGACCGCTATGAGTGTTGCTGTCATCAAGGATTTGATTATCATTATTACTTTCAATCAGGTTCGTATTTGGAGGATGTGTGTTCAAGTTATATTCCGTGTTTGTCAACCGTTGTAAAGATAACAGGTTTCATTCATCGAAGTGTTCACCACCCAAATCTCTACTCGTGAATCTAAGATGTTCAACAGGCATTCCCGGTATTAAGTTGTGGATTTGCCTGCGAATATTTAGCGGTAGCGTGTGCATGAACTTAATTTAATCTTTTCCAGTCCTGCAAAGTCAGTTGATGTGAGCCGCTCGAAGTACATGCATCGAAGCTTCTTAGCTGTGCTTGTGCTATCTCACGATGTCCACGGCTTTATTTAATGTTAGCTAAGACCCGGCACTTAAAAGTTTCTTGCTACAGCAATTTTAACTCCGTTACAAAGTGATCCAAAGTCTCGTTTATACCTCGTGTCTTCTCATTAAACTTTTATCTCGCGAATACCGTTTTTGTTGTAGGCATGACAAACGGCAGCTGGAGAGTGTCTATAAACTTAATTTAAACTTACGATTCACACCATTCTTTGTTTCCGCAGTAGCTGCACTTATGAATATGATTGTATGCGTCATTCACTTCATAAACTTTTGCTGCCTTCTCAATTGTGAAATGCGTGTTTTGTTCAGCGCTCTTTGGAGCTCTTCCTTGTTCTCTACGTACTTACGTAGGAGGCGTGATGATGCGACACGGAACTCCGCCTCCCATGGCCATCGACCTGCAGTCTATTACAGTATATGGGCGAAAATAGGTTCCAGTTATGACCATTACCCGTAGAATTTAGAAATGAAACCTGCCCAACTTTTGTAAGTAAGCTGTAAGGAATGAGCCTGCCAAATTTCAGCCTTCTACCTACACGGGAAGTTGGAGAATTAGTGATGAGTGAGTCAGTGAGTGAGTCAGTGAGGGCTTTGCCTTTTATTAGTATAGATACAAAATGCTACATATAACAGTGGACAATCAAACCATCCCCAAACTCGAATGGAAATGCCATGATTGGCCTATTTATAAAATAGGCTGTTTTATTGATTCAAACAGGTAGATAAATGGGAGGAATAATACATTACAAAATAAATGAACACAATTCTGACTGCTTCACTGGGCCTAACTAATACTGGACATGTCTGCTTGACTGGCGAGTGACTTGTGTACTTGTCCATCTTCAGCTAGACTCAATAACATTTCTCCACCTCTCCTTTTCTCCTACACTCTCTCCCTCCCCTTTTCTCATCATACAGGCCTTGCTAACTCTTATTTCCACTCACCTTCCATCTCCAAGTTCACTCAAGTAATGACCTGAATCATTTTTAAAGTCCCAGTCATGAACCACTTCCAGGCCAGATTGCCCTCACAAGCTCTTGATGGTGTCCTTCTAGCATCCACTAAATTGTCCTTAATAGGCTCTGTAGTTCTGATCCCCAACTTTTACTTAAAGAGGTAGGGACATTAGGCACCATACAGGTAGTTTAAACATTATAACTGGTAGAACAGGCCATATGCAACAAAACAGACCTCCCAGTTGCTATTTGTTGGATACCTATTAAAATACAGTTTTGCCCCATTGCCTTTCAAAAAGTCCTGCACCCTTGGAATAATTACTTCCTTAGTGCTCTCTATACATAAACAAATTACTATTCCTTGGGTATAGTCCCTCCATTACACCATTGTTTTTCCTAGTCCAGCTTCCCTTTTTTGTGAGGCTATTAAATGGCCCAGGCCTTCCTGTTGTTTTCCATCCTAGCTCTAACCTGTTACCCAAATATGCAACAATTAAACTGATGTTCTCAATGAACTGAGTTCACACTTGGGAAGATATAAGGTGTTAAAGTGTAGTTCACAACCCAGATACACCCATCTTATTTCTTATCTCATCCTCCCATCCGCTTCTCCTATAGTGTTGTGGTGCTGATACACATAAACAGGACAATAAAACCTTCTGTAACTGAGAACTGATAACAACTAGGCAGTTCTTCTAGTCTTCAGCACAGAATAACTGTAAACTTGAACAAGTCACTTAACATGTCAGTGTACCTAGTGTGTTGTACAGTTGTGCAAATTAGGCAATTTTAGACAAAAGCAAGGATTAAACATATATTTTATTGTAATTAGTAGGTAAGATTTACATATTGGTATGACTGAAAAAAATAAATAACAAGCTTGGCAATGCAGAGCTAACACTGGCTATCTACACTAAAAACTGTAAAAAAGTGTAACACATTTCTTCCAGTAAATCCACACATATTTCAGCAAACATACACAAGTCAAGTCAAGTTGGGGAGCATGCACTGGTACAGTGCGTTGCCGCACCCACTACACGACGAAACTACTCGGGATCCCAGTTTGCAACCCCACAGGCAGACGCACGGTCCAGTCCCACCCTCCGGAAATGATCCTCTATAATGTGTATGTATAGATACAATACATACTGTATATATTAAGTGGATAACAAAGTTGTTTGTTGAGGTGAAGGCTGACATCATGTGATATGCTCATTCTCCTTCAATGAGATCTTAAAACCAACAATATCTACAGCGGTAAGTATGCTTAGATAGGTCTTGGGTAAATTAGCACACAAGGATTTTGGAAAAAAACAAGAAATATTAATCAAAAAGCAGTGACCAGGGCAGCATAAATAGCTTGCATAGAATGGTACAGAAAGTATTATTGCCATGCTACTTACTATTCCAGGCAGGGCCAGTTTGTGGCATAAGAGAACTAAATGAATGCCCCATGTGAAAATGGTGTTTCTGCACTTTATCCATGAAATATGTATACTGTTTATTCAATTCAATTCAAGTCAATTTTAGTATTCCAAGGGGGAAATTTGGACTGTTAGCAGTTTTTGAATAGACATCATGATTGTAACAATAAAAACACATCACAACCAACAAACATAAATTTAGAGCAACTGAATATAACATAGCAACGAACATGATACTTATGGTGAAACATTGGTTCAGACATATTAAACATAAAAATGAAACCAACCTTTAGACTTGATTGATGAATGATGTAAATGCTCTTCATTCTTCCTATGATTTAAGCCTGTGGATGTTTGTTAAAATTGAATTTATTTAGCAGATTAATAAAAGTTGGAGTGAAAGAGAATTTGAAACAGTGGCTTTTTATCCTTGGACCCTTGAACCTATAGCCTGATGGCACCAACTGAGGTTGAGACTGTAGTGGGTGAGTCCTGTCTGATAGAATACACTCGGCTTTCCGTAAAACTGGCTTATTAAATGGGTCTGTGGGATTGGACTATTGAACAGTAGAACAAAAGTAAAGACACACTCAATGCAAGATTTATAAGTGGTTGACATAATGGTAGGACTCACAATAAAAAGACTCAGCTTCCTTAAACAGCAAACTACTGTCCCTTTTGGCAGATGGCTTCTGCATTTTCATTGAAAGTCCTTTTTAAGTCTATGATTGTGTACATATTTATTATTGTCAACAGTTTCCACTGCCTGGTTTTTGATCATTGTTAATTGTGGGTAAATGGTGTTTCTTCTCAAATAGATTAGTAGTTCTTTATATTTTGTAATGTTTAGGTGTAGAAAGACTCGTCACACCACTTAACATGGGACAGGCTTTATTCTCATTTGGTTTGCTTACAATCACTGAATCACCAGCACATGTGTGCTGAAGAAGCAAACAGTGTAAACTTTGTTTTGGTCACACTGTAAAATTCTGTTTCCTCTGCCAAAACAAAGGCATATCTTCTGGGTGGTATTCTTATAAAAATGACATTATCAATAAAATTCCATTCCGCTTTATTCTGTTGTTTTCAAATAGCCTTAATTATCTGATAATAATAAAAATTAACCATTAGCACTACTGCCATACATATCAAGCATCTAGGGTTTTAATCCCATTGCCTTATCATTGTTTGTGTGAAGTTTGCATATTCTTTTTGTGTCTGCATGGAATTTACTCCAAGTTATTTGTTTTTCTTCTCACATCCTCAAAGATGTGCAGGTTAGGCTACCTGAGGATTCTAAATTGGACCTGTGTGACTGTCAGTGTGGATGTGTGCTTAAGTGGGCCTCGTGATGGCCTAGGATCTTAGACAAGATGAGGTCCTGTCTCTTTAACACATGCATTTGCATTTCTCTCTACTGGATTATACTTCATATTTTGTTATAGTTGAGCATTTTTTAATAATTCCGTGAATATTTTATGTAATGACAGGCATAAACCAAACTAATGGTTAAGTATGACTGGACATTAGTGATGGTGTATGCCACAATAAGTTCCAAATGTATATTCCACAATATATTGAACTAAATTATTCCTGTCTGATTCCTGTCAATGAAGTAAAAAATGAAGGTTTACCTTTAACAGTGCTCCTGGGGGGGGTACTAAAATAAAGATGTGCAAAAAAACAGAAAGTGCACCTTGATTAAGAACATAACATTTTGTATTAACACATGCTTTATTGGTGCGCCTTAGCTTCCATTTCATTCTATATTCTGGCAGTATTGGAATGACTTATTATCGATTAATAGCACTAGCAAGACTTAGGTTCATACACTGGTGGGGAATGAAAGAAGGGACTTGGAAAGTTATATTAAGCCAGCCTTAACTGATACAGTAACTCAGCATGCAAAGGGATACTTGAATTATTAACATGTAATTAGGATGTTAAGACACCTCTGAGGTTAAATATTATTATCCAATATCATGTACTGTGTATGCAACATTTTTTTAATTTCAGTAAATGTTGTGTACCCGTTATGAACAATTTAGTTGGAAAAAAGAAATCCTTCATTAAAAAAATTGGGCACTGTTGATGACCAAACCTTTGGGATTAAGTTAACTCTGTTCTTCTGTACTTTATTTCATTCTTTAAGTAAATCTTTGCTCCTCTCTTAGATATTTGCTATGTTATTGGTCCTCCCTTGAAAGAATCAGTTATTAAACACATTCATTATGCATCAGGCAAGAGAACTGTATGCTGAATTAAAATTCAATTTATGTTACATTTTTAAATTGGAAAACGTACAGTTGGAAAATCTTGTAATATTTGATGTACAGCTGGCATTCAGTTCAAGTATACTTTTATCCAAACTATTGGGGAAAAATGCAAAGTAGAACAGAATTATTATCAGAGAAAGGTCTAAAAATATTTGCATGGAATGACCAAATTATTATTATTATTAAGCCAGTTAAACTGAAGGAAAAGGTAACAAAGCAATTGTAAATCTAAATTTTGTTGTAAATTGCTTATACAGTGGAACCTCGGTTCACGAACGTCTCAGTACACGTACAAATCGGTTTACGACCAAAACGTTCGCCAAACTTTTGCCTCGGTTCACGACCACACACTCGGTATACGAACAAGCCAGTTTCCCTTTCGGTTTGTACATGTTCAGTCTCTCCCTGTGCATTTCCTGTGCAGCGAGCGAGCAAGAGAGAGAGAGCGCGACACACACACACACAGGCGCACGAGAGAGAGACACACACACACAGGTGCGAGAGAGACACACAGGCATGGGAGAGAGAGACACACACACACACAGGCGCACGAGAGGGAGGCACAGACAAAGGAGCGCGCTAGAGAGAGAGAGACACACACAGGTGCTCCAGGCTCGCGAATGAGAAACACACACAGGCACGCGAGAGAGACACATGCACACACGAAAGAGAGAGTGAGCGAGTGAGAGAGGGAGGGCTGGACGCATAAGGTAGAAAAGGCTTGTTTTTGTTTTCAGTTCTGTTTACAGCAATCGGTTCATAGCGTGCATTGAGGCAATGTTACTTTTCTTGGTGGTTTATTAAATTACGGATTTTTCAAATGTTCATTTTTTTCTCTGTGCTTAAAACTCATTAAAAAAAAAGTGTTTTTAGCGAGCGGTTCCTAGCACTATAGCGCAAACTATTGCAGTGTTAGTTTTCTCTGTTGTTCAAGGTGTTATTCAATGTTTTTACATTTCTTTTACTATTACGCTGTGCATTAGCACTATATTTGTGCCTAAAAACTAAAAAAATATATATTTACATACAGTTTGTACGGTCTGAAACGGATTAATTGTATTTACATACAATCCTATGGGGGAAATTGCTTCGGTTCACGACCAAATCGGTTTACGACCAGAGTTTTGGAACGAATTATGGTCGTGAACCGAGGTTCCACTGTACTGTCATTCTGATAACTCCTACCTTTCTGGACCTAGGATCAATTGTCATTTGAGTCACATTAGCACAACATCTACAGTTGTGCTTGAAAGTTTGTGAACCCTTTAGAATTTTCAATATTGCTGCATAAATATGACCTAAAACATCATTAGATTTTCAATCAAGTCCTAAAAGTAGATAAAGAGAAGCCAGTTAAATAAATGAGACAAAAATATTATACTTGGTCATTTATTTATTGAGGAAAATGATAGAATAGTACATATTTGTGAGTGGTAAAAGTATGTGAACCTTTAGGATTAACAGTTAGTTTGAAGGTGAAATTAGAGTCAGGTGTTTTCAATCAATGGGATGACAATCAGGTGTGAGTCGGCACCCTGCGTTATTTAAAGAACAGGGATCTATCAAAGTCTGCTCTTCACAACACATGTTTGTGAAAGTGTATCATGGCATGAACAAAGGAGATTTCTGAGGAACTTGGAAAAAGAGTTGTTGATGCTCATCAGGCTGGAAAAGGTTACACAACCATCTCTAAAGAGTTTGGACTTCACCAATCCACAGTCAGACAGATTGTTTACAAATGGAGGAAACTGAAAACCATTGTTACCCTCCCCAGGAGTGGTCGACCAACAAAGATCACTCCAAGAGCAAGGCGTGTTTTAGTCGGCAAGGTCACAAAGGACCCGAGGGTAACTTCTAAGCAACTGAAGGCCTCTTTCACATTGGCTAATGTTCATGTTCATGAGTCCACCATCAGGAGAACACTGAACAACAATGATGTGCATGGCAGGGTTGCAAGGAGAAAGCCACTGCTCTCCAAAAAAAACATTGCTGCTCGTCTGGAGTTTGCTAAAGATCACATGGACAAACCAGAAGGCCAAAATAGAACTTTTTGGTTTAAATGAAAAGCGTTATGTTTGGAGAAAGGAAAACACTGCATTCCAGCATAAAAACCTTATCCCATCTGTGAAACATGGTGGTGGTAGTATCATGGTTTGGGCCTGTTTTGCTGCATCTAGGCCAGGATGGCTTGCCTTCATTGATAGAACAATGAATTCTGAATTATATCAGAGAATCCTAAAGGAAAATGTCAGGACATCTGTCCATAAACTTAATCTCAAGAGAAGGTGGGTCGTGCAGCAAGATGAATAGAGTTAATGTTTTGGAATGACCAAGTCAAAGTCCTGACCTTAATCCAATCGGAATGTTGTGGAAGGACCTGAAGCGAGCAGTTAATGTGAGGAAACCCACTAACATCCCAGAGTTGAAGCTGTTCTGTACGGAGGAATGGACTAAAATTCCTCCAATCCGATGTGCAGGAATGATCAAAAGTTACCGGAAACGTTTAGCTGCAGTTATTGCTGTCACACCAGATAGTGAAAGCAAAGGTTCACATACTTTTGCCACTCACAATTATGTAATATTCGATCATTTTCCTTAATAAATAAATGACCAAGTATAATATTTTTGTCTCATTTATTTAACTGGTTTCTCTTTATCTACCTTTAGGACTTGAGTGAAAATCTGATGATGTTTTAGGTCATATTTATGCAGAAATATAGAAAATTCTAAAGGGTTCACAAACTTTCAAGCACAGCTGTATGTGGGTTTCCCTCAATACTGCCTTTTTCTTCTATATTCTAAAGTTTTGCTCAGTGAGTCCCATGATGTGCATTGCACTGTAAGTGACTGGTCCTATTTCCGGGAGTAAATCCTTCATTGCACATCACGCTTCCAGGATATGTTCTGTCTTCTGTTGCCGGCAAGGATGCTTCAGCTCCCCAAACCTGACACTGACAGACACAGACACAAGTTCAACATAACAAAGGCTTTTATTCTGCTTGAAACTCTTCCCAAATCATTTCCCACAACACCAATGCACAGTACACATTACACAAGCACAAATAATAAAGCACATTGCAACTGTTTTTTTTCTTCCTCTGTCTCTCTTTCAAAGGGCTCTGGAGTCCCTGCAGCTCCTTCTGGCAGCAGCCCCAGAACCCAACAGGGCTTAGCCATCTTAGGGCTGCCATCTGGTGAGATTATACCCTGAGCACACGTTCTCCCCCGGTCCTTCCATCACAAAGCCGTCCCGGCCAGTTAAGGGTGCCGGCCGTCCACCATACGGCCCCTTCCTCAGCTGAGCCATGTGGGGCGAAGTGGCCCATCCCGCAAGACCTGCTTTTCTGACACCGGCGGGTGTCAACATTGGCCAGTCCACAGCTCCTCCCTGAAACATACAAACAGGAGAGTGATGGGGAGATGCTGTGCCAAACCCATCACCTGGTGTCTTCCTGCATTGCATCCGGGCAGTGACCAGCCGCGTTCTGGCTGACAACACTTGTAGCATTGCCGCCCCCCTCCTGGCACCCGCGACCTGTGGGATCGTGCCCAGCTGAGGTCAGCCCGCCTCTCTGTGCCAGCAGAGAGGCTGTCCACTGCAGAGACCTAGTCTTATTCTTGAGGGTCTCCTTCCTTTTCTGGGGTGTGGTGGCAGTATGGGTCTGAGAAGAAGAGAGACCCCATGCTGTTTTCAGCCTATTCGACTTTTGTGTGATCACTGTTGGTTTGGTGATAGGCTGGACAGCTCAAATGCCAGCACCAACAAGCCGCCCTGGCTAATCCAGCTTTTGTTCTTTCTCCTGCACCTCCAGGTGGACGGTCATCACGCCCTTCTCAACTGTAGTGGTCGTGGCTATTTGTCACTCATATTGTTTAATGTCGTGGCCCCTTAACTCTGCACCCCTATTTCCTGTATGGTACCAGTGACACCCACCTTTACTGCCACATTCACCTGGGAAGGGAGCCTGACACCAAGCTCTCGCAGGTAATCTTTCGCTGTCTTCAGTGGTGCCTGTGCTGTAGTCTCCATCCCATCAATCACCTTCCTCATAAGAACATCCACCCGTAACAGATCCCGTACGGGCTGGAGCACCCTTTCCAGCTCCCGTACCAATACAGCACAGTTAGTTATGCCAGTCAACAGTGAACTCAGGCTTTTGCCATTCCAGTCTTCCAATTGTGAGCCATGGAGCATGTGGCTTTCCTGTGTATGCTCTGTCGGGTAACCTATGGGCTCAGGGTGGTCATTCTCTGGCCTCGCCTCCACCAGTTTGCTGGCAGGATCCTGGCACACACCTTCCAACCCCTTACCTGCTCTGGGGAACGAACACTCATTGCTTCCTCTTTCCTTTGTTGAGTACTGTCAGTCAGATGAGGCTCCTTGCCTTTTTCCTTCGGGAAGCAGTGGTGCCTGGTTCACATTGCTCATTTCATCTGAGCTCACCCTGCTGTCATCCCATGGATATGCATGTTTCAGCCATAGATTGTGATCCAGGCATTCTCCGTCTAGGAAGTAGGCACACAGGGCAGCCATGTAACTCTCCCAGGGAATATTATCCTTCCAGAATCCTGTCATCTGGTGATCACATCTTCTGAGAGGCCTCTCTTCCTGACAATTCAATCTGATCACCAGCAATGATGGTGTGTGTCTGGCTGCCCACTGTCTTCAAGCTTCATCTGGTACTCTTTCTACCTATCAGGGTGCGAGAGGTGTTTTAGTGCGTCTCTGCACAGGCTCTATGTGCATGCTGCCACACTGCAGTGTGTGCAGTTGCGCTGCCGTGTTAAGGTTTGACAGAAGATCTCAAATGCAGGTTCTTGCATCGCAGACAGCCAGGAATTATGCCAACTACGCTACGTGTGGCCTGCAGCAGGCGCTCCAGCTCGCCAAACCCAATACCAAAGACGCAGACACAAGTTCAACACAACACAAGCTTTTATTCTGTGGGAAACAATTTTGGAACACCAATGCACAGTACACTAGCACAAATAATAAAGCACACAGCAACTCTTTTTCTTCTTCCTCTGTCTCTCTTTCTCTCAACCTGTACTCCTTCTCCAGCAAGCTTTGTCACCTTAATCCCGATTCTGGCTCCTGGAGCAGTGGCAACTGGGTCCATTTATGTCTCAGTGACTCAAAAGCTTGGTCTGAAAGCATTGCTTGGTAAGGCAGGAGCCCAACGAAGCACCCCCTGGCAGCATCCCAGGAACCCAACAGGGCTGAGTCACCAAACTCCAAGTTCCAGGGTGCTTTAGTAACCCAGGGAGCCTGCCATTAGCGATCCTGGTCTCCTGTTAAACATGTTAATTTGCATTATGTGTGCAGAGAACACATTACATGTGTTAAAAGTAAACATAACCTGTTACAAGGGAAAAACAATTCTGTAGGACCAGGTTATACTTCAGTCTACAAAGTCAACACTGGATGATGTATGCTGCTTCTGTTGCTTCAACGTTGCAAAGTTTGTGTGATTATGCATATGAATTAAATGTTTCTCCACTACATCCAATTTACTTAAGTCCTATTAAGCTTGTTGATAATTTCTGTAGTAAATACCCCCAAAACAGTAAATGTGCCTAAGGACGCTGACACCACTCCAGCAGAACCATGGATTTGGCTGCACAATATCCACCTTCTGGCTGCATGTAGAAATAGAAATAGCTTAAAGATTATGTAATTATTGTCTGAATTTTTAAACTAAATGGAATATGCTGGTCTCCATGTTTTTCTGGTTCTTTGACATTTCCCTTTATGCCAATTTTTATGTGTGATATAGAGGTCTTCATGGCAACCCCCTGTATCAAAACAGGAATGATGTGTAAATTCACAGCAGATCTAAATTTCTTGGAGCCTCAATCACTGATGACCTGAGGTGGACACACCTTTTCTAGAAGTCTCACCAAACCTCTTTCTTCATTGTACGTCCGAAGAAATGAAATTCTCTGTGTTGATTAATGCCTTTTTTAAGCTTCTTCAAATCTTATGGTGTAAGTACAAATAAAGAAAACAGCATGTGTTTGCAGAAAATTATGTGCTTGGCAACCTGGTGTAGAAGAGGGTGAAAAATGAAAAATGGTTGCACTGGGAAGAGTTAGCATGCTGTAGCACCAATACAAAGCACAGTCATGCCAGTCCAGAAAGAGTGGCATTTCCTGTAAATGTATTTGATGCCTCAGAGGGGTTATAATCAGAGTCACCGAGAAAGTAGAGAGAAAGAGAGAAGACTTTGAAAACTCTGAAGCTGATTAACAACCACGCTGCTGATGGAAGAAACAGTTCCAGGCTGGGGGGATAGAGCATGGCAGCAGAGTTCAATTTAAGTCAAATGTATGCTGGAGGGTGAACTGTCACTAGGAGACACGGGATTTTGCTGTAGTCAGGTGTCTTTGTAACAGACGTAGGGCTGTCCTTAAAACCAAACATAATTCTCAGGCTTTACTTGAAGTGATGCCAAGTATATAAGTTAAAGTTCAATTCTTTTCTGCTTTGCTTAGAACAACAATACATTATCCCTCAGGATGCATCATTCTTTTTTAATGATGACTTTGTATAGTTCACTCAGGAAAGCGCCGGTGTTGCAGAGGGTTAAAGACAGCAGTCAGAAAAAACAGTTTTTTAGGCATTTTTGAATTATGTGCTTGAAGCATTGTTAAGCATAGAACACACACTTTACCCTGTGCATGATGGGATGATTCAGTCTGGTCCATACAGTAGAAAGAAGAACGGTACAGATGCATTGCAAAGTACAGGGTTTCATCGGATAACCATAACATAACATATCGGAAACATAAAGCATATACAGTATAAGCTTCTGATGTTTTTATGAGAAGATAGTCTTCTCCTAAAATGCTCTAATTTGTTATTCATCCACTAAACTTTGACCAGAAAACTACTGGGCAGAGGGCGTGGGTGACATTTGGGGTTTTGTCCTAACCTTTATTTGTATTTCTTACTCTCTTTATCTTGTTGATTCTGTCAAGTTCAGTTTTGTTTGCTGTAGATGATAGAAGGTCTATATTTACCAGGCTAAAGTCAAATTGTGAATACTCCCTCTGATATTTAAAAAGGGTTTGATACTAATCATAATAACCATGTAAACCACACCATACCATTTTCTAAGCCCACTTAATCCTGAGCAGGGTCACATGGGAGCTGCAGGCCATCTGAGCAAACGTAGGGTGCAAAGCAGGTACAATCCCCTGGAATGTCTGTTGCAAAAACTGAGAAAAAAACAAAATTTCAGTTTATACAAAAAACACAAAAGGCCATTATGCCCATCATGTAACATGATGTTACTCTCCACTGCCACAATAATTGTGATTATGTGCAGAAAATATATAGGTACAGTGGTGTGAAAAACTATTTGCCCCCTTCCTGATTTGTTATTCTTTTGCATGTTTGTCACACAAAATGTTTCTGATCATCAAACACATTTAACCATTAGTCAAATATAACACAAGTAAACACAAAATGAAGTTTTTAAATGATGGTTTTTATTATTTAGGGAGAAAAAAAATCCAAACCTACATGGCCCTGTGTGAAAAAGTAATTGCCCCCTGAACCTAATAACTGGTTGGGCCACCCTTAGCAGCAATAACTGCAATCAAGCGTTTGCGATAACTTGCAATGAGTCTTTTACAGCGCTCTGGAGGAATTTTGGCCCACTCATCTTTGCAGAATTGTTGTAATTCAGCTTTATTTGAGGGTTTTCTATTATGAACCGCCCTTTTAAGGTCATGCCATAGCATCTCAATTGGATTCAGGTCAGGACTTTGACTAGGCCACTCCAAAGTCTTCATTTTGTTTTTCTT
This sequence comes from Polypterus bichir lapradei, assembly GCA_026402145.1. Lineage (NCBI taxonomy): Eukaryota > Metazoa > Chordata > Cladistia > Polypteriformes > Polypteridae > Polypterus > Polypterus bichir. Next base: position 61,173,235 of record JANRMT010062808.1, on the reverse strand, counting down.
CAGCCATTCAGAGGTGGATTTGCTGGTGTGTTTTGGGTCATTGTCCTGTTGCAGCACCCAAGATCGCTTCAGCTTGAGTTGACGAACAGATGGCCAGACATTCTCCTTCAGGATTTTTTGGTAGACAGTAGAATTCATGGTTCCATCTATCACAGCAAGCCTTCCAGGTCCTGAAGCAGCAAAACAACCCCAGACCATCACACTACCACCACCATATTTTACTGTTGGTATGATGTTCTTTTTCTGAAATGCTGTGTTCCTTTTACGCCAGATGTAACGGGACATTTGCCTTCCAAAAAGTTCAACTTTTGTCTCATCAGTCCACAAGGTATTTTCCCAAAAGTCTTGGCAATCATTGAGATGTTTCTTAGCAAAATTGAGACGAGCCCTAATGTTCTTTTTGCATAACAGTGGTTTGCGTCTTGGAAATCTGCCATGCAGGCCGTTTTTGCCCAGTCTCTTTCTTATGGTGGAGTCGTGAACACTGACCTTAATTGAGGCAAGTGAGGCCTGCAGTTCTTTAGACGTTGTCCTGGGGTCTTTTGTGACATCTCGGATGAGTCGTCTCCGCTCTTGGGGTAATTTTGGTCGGCCGGCCACTCTTGGGAAGGTTCACCACTGTTCCATGTTTTTGCCATTTGTGGATAATGGCTCTCACTGTGGTTCGCTGGAGTCCCAAAGCTTTAGAAATGGCTTTATAACCTTTACCAGACTGATAGATCTCAATTACTTCTGTTCTCATTTGTTCCTGAATTTCTTTGGATCTTGGCATGATGTCTAGCTTTTGAGATGCTTTTTGTCTACTTCTCTGTGTCAGGCAGCTCCTATTTAAGTGATTTCTTGATTGAAACCATTGTGGCAGTAATCAGGCCTGGGTTGGCTACGGAAATTGAACTCAGGTGTGATACACCACAGTTAGGTTATTTTTTAACAAGGGGGCAATTACTTTTTCACACAGGGCCGTGTAGGTTTTGATTTTTTTTCTCCCTAAATAATAAAAACCATCATTTAAAAACTGCATTTTGTGTTTACTTGTGTTATATTTGACTAATGGTTACACGTGTTTGATGATCAGAAACATTTTGTGTGACAAACATGCAAAAGAGTAAGAAATCAGGAAGGGGGCAAATAGTTTTTCACACCACTGTATGTCTATTTATAAGCATACTAATAACTGTTTTTTTGCTGGTAATATAAACAAAATTCAGGAAACAAAAATGTTTAAAATTAGGCAAAACATCCAAAAGAAGTGAGGTTAACTTTAGACTCCAAAAACAATGCTATTATCAATGACTAATTTACAGCCTTTTATACTTATATGTATTCAATGCTGCTGGAATAATACCTGGCCAACTTCAGCCCTAAACTGGATTATGCGGTTTTGAAAATGTTATGTTGTTTTATGTTATGAGAGAGCTATGTTGTATTAGTTTGCCAGAAATGCTTTTAAGCAACATACATCCACTTTTACTTAAAGCTTTGTCATGGGTTTTTTACAGTAATAAAACTTTTATGAAAGCAACATTTGTTTTTCTTTTTAAAAACATTAGTTTATGAGACAGATAATATTTTCAGCTTTTTGCTGTTTTTATTGACAATATTTTTTCTGTATAATAAATATTGATGAATTAGCCTTGCAAGTCATAGACTAAGGGACTGAAAAAGCATGATGGATAAGACTTGTAACATGAAATGTGCAAAGTGAAGCAGTTGATAAAAAAGTAACGTATTTGAGCACTTAGAGCCTTTACCAGTGCAATGGGCAAGGTAATGAGACATTGAAAGTGTTATAAGAATAGACCAATTTTATAAAAAGAAAACATATGTTCTATAAGCTCAGAGATGCAGCTAGTAGTAAATGAAGGAATATGGCAGAGCACTCAAAACTGATCTTATGTATTGTTTCAGCCTTCTAAATAATACTTTATCAAAGATGAATTATACCCAAATTAACACAAATTAATAAAGTGACACTGACAGATGTAACTCTGTACTATATATCATTTGATTTTCAGATTTATTTCAACATTATGTCATCTTTGAATCAGTTACATAAATTCTCAGTTAGAAATGCCCCATCTTTAAAGGTCTGTAGTGTGAGTGGAGTTATTTAACTTTTTATTACAGTATGATTTATTGACAACAAACTTCACAATTACCAGGTACAGCAGGCCATCTCCTGAAATGCCTGTTAATAGGTTCCAGCTTCTTCATTTAGATAGATAGATAGATAGATAGATAGATAGATAGATAGATAGATAGATAGATAGAAAAATAAGTAAATAAATATATACACACAAAGTTTCAAAAGCTTCACACACCAGTATATGGAAAATCGAAAAAATTCAAAAGAAAAGCTTTTGACTCGGCTGTCCCAGTCACAGTGAGGCAGGTGTATTGCTGTTGGTATAAAGGAGCCCCAGTAGTGTTTCTTGACACATTTCTATTGAATAACCCATTGGCTGAAAGTACTCAGTGTTAGTGTGTCAGAAAGAGGATGTGTAGTATTGTTCATAATGGCACTCAGTTTTGTTTTATTTCTCTTCTTCACTATAACCTCCAAGGGGTCCATAGTATGTCCTATAATTAGCTGTATGTCCTTTTATTTAGCTTACTGAGTTGGTGGTCTCTTTTGAAGTGATGTTACCAGCTGAGCACATCACAGCATAGAGAATTGCACTGGGCAATGAGTTATAGAAGATGTGAAGGATGTTACTACCCACAATTAAAGGAACAAAGTCTCCTAAGGAAAAACAGGCTACTGTGCTCTTTCTTATATACTGTAGTTTTTCTGTGTTCTGAGACCAGCCCAACCTGTCATTAATGTGGACCCTCAAGTACTTCATCCACTCTTCGAATAGTGACCAAGATCGAGGCTCTGTTTATTATTATTTTTTATTTTGATTAAAACCAAATCCAGCAAATCACTCTGTCTTAAATTCTAAACCAAAATCAAATCATGCACATGATTTATCTTTTGTTCTAGCAATCAACAGAAACAGTACGTGGTGTGATCAAAAAATACGGTGAATGTTTTAAAAAAGAAACATTTATTGCAGTAAAAGATTTACAACTACTAGATACCCTCAAAATACTCTCATCCACTTGGAGTGGACTTTTCCCAACGCTCCTGCCACTTTGAGAAGCAGTTCTGGAAGTTTTCTTTCAAGAGTGTCTTTAGTTGGGCTTTCGTGGCTGCCTGGATGTCCTCAATGGATTGAAACTGTTTGCCTTTCATTGTCATTTTCCATTTAGGGAATAGCCAGAAGTCACATGGTGCCAGATCCGGCAATTAAGGTGGATGCAGACACAACATAATGTTTTTATTCGACATAAATTGTCGCACTAGAAGGAATGTGTGACAAGGAGCACTGTCATGATGAAGAATGAAACCATTTCAACATTTTCCTCGGTTATTGATGTTGAAGGATGTCCTGATCTTTTCTTGTCTTCAACTGAGTCAGATCCATTACGAAATCGATCATACCACTTGTAAACAGTTTTAATAGTCGGTGCAGTGTCACCATAAACTGATTTTAACATCTGATGGGTTTCCTGAGCTTTTTGCAATTTGAAACAAAATTTCATGTTAATGTATTGCTCGATATCCATTAGTAATGGCAAACTTGAAAAACACACTTGAACTCAACAATAGCTCACAAATGACTGACAGTATCAAACAAGTTGAAACTTGTCACAAATTAGGCTCTACTGTAGGATGGACATGTCAGAACCTGCATTGAATTGTTTTGTGTTGCTCTTGGATGGTGTTCTGCATTAACATTCACCATACTTTTGGATCATTCACCATACTCTTTGCTCTGTGGAGCAAAGAGCTTACAAACTTTCTTTGGCCTGGAACTTGCTCTGGGATCCACTCTGCCAAGCCAAGCTCTGTGCCAGTGACTGAGCTTAGTCTGAAAAGACTGAGAAGCAACAATTACTTCAAGAAGGGAACTTCAGCACCTACACTTTTTATGGTAGAAAGTGCTTTGCTTTAATATTAATATTAACAAAATCTTCTCTTTTTGTTAACTTATAGTATTTGGGAGTAGATGTTTTTTTGAAAAGCAGTGGTGGTTATTGTGGTTCTCTGTTTTGCATCCTGTCTAAATGTATGCAGTCATCATATTTCTATAATCCTTGTGTTTATTAAAATATTTTTATTATTCTGTTTCTTAAAAAGAGTATGCTTCAGTTACCTTGATATAATTCTGTTTGCCATAGATTCCCTTCTACAGAGAAAGGTAAGGAAAATAAAGTGGAAACCTTACCGGATTATTTAATTAATTACAGGCATTGACAAAAGCCCAATTAATGAGTGATCGATTCATCTTTTCCTACACCATTAAGGGCCGGACCCTACTTTATACTCAATGCTGCAAGAACAGGCTCTAGTCTTCATAACCCTGAAGTAGATTAAGTGGGTTCAAAGACAGATGGATGATTATATGGAATAGAGGCACCATCCTACATTTCTAATAAGCTATCTCTCCATGGTTTAATGTTAAATATATGTTGATTGCATTCTGTCATCTGTCCCTCCATTGAGCTTACCCTAAATTACATGAACCTGACAGCACAGAATTATGCTAATTCAAGAAAATTCTAGTAGAGAAAAAAACCTAGATGAGGTGCAGGTCTTTACAGGCAAGTAGCAATGTTATGATTCAACTACTTTTCCATCAGTTTGGTATGGTGGTCCTATCAAGCCACCTGGGTTCAAATTTCCACTTTGTAACTCTATATGTGGACTGTGTGTGTTCTCTCCGCGTGCGTTTCCTTTCACATTCAGAAAATGTGAATGTTAAACACACTGGCAATTCTACATTGCTTCTGAATTGTAAAGTGAGGTTGTGGAAGTGAGAGTGCTCAGTGAAGGCATGACATCCATTCTGTATTACAGTACAGATTTGTCTCTGATGATCTTTTATGGACCTGCAACATTCTGAAGAGGACACATCAATGGCTACACTTTCCCAATCAGCTGTATAAATTGAATATGAGTGTTTCAGCTCTGCTTAACTTGCATCTCTGTGTTATTGACTGAATAATTTATAGGATGTGAAAGAATTTCGTATGGCGGCAGCAGCTACGTCCACAATCAAAAAGTACACCTTGTCTCAATGGAACATGAAATCACACAATAGACCAGCTATCTACAGTTTAAAGGAGATTTACATTAAAAGTTGCCATACCAAGCTTCCAAGTGTTTGCACAGATTCCTATTATTCCAGTCATCATCTGTTTATATATTTTCAGCCGGCTGGATTGGTGCCAGAGTATCAAAGTCAGGCAGTATGTATGTTAAATAAATATTTGCAGTAATAACACTGGCCTTTTTCTAAGCAGCCAGCCTTTTATTCCATTGTGTCCTGCATTTGTATTGTCCTGTTTATTGCCTGCTGCTGAAGTGATCTTGTTATCGATGTTACTTCTAGGTACAGTTATCACTTTTCATTTGAAAAGTGATGAAGCTGAACTTGAACCTGTTGCTATTGTTTAAATCCTCAAATACAGGATAGGTGAGCAGTAATGATGTGTTTATTTTGAGAATGTTTGGCCTATGTAGCAATGTATTTTTTGTTAATTTCCAGCAAAATATAACAATTTCTTACAATAGGAAAAGGAACAAAAGGCAGGTTTCTTTAACAGGCAAATTTACTCGATTCTCTGAAATTTCAAATGACTAATTATGCTCTTTCTATATATGCCGGTAGTACTTTAAATACAATTAAAAACAAAGTTTAAATCAGCAGTTTAATATATCTGTTTTTTTAATCCACTTAATCCAATTTAGGGTCACTGGGATCTGGAATCTCGGCAGCATAAGGTGCAAGGGCAGAAAGTGATATAAAAAAAATACAACTTGCAGTCACCAAGCAACTGAACCTCACGTCTTAGTAATATGGAAGGAAAACTAATATACTCAGAGAGAAAAACATGCACATATGGGGAACAAACTCCACACATAAATTGCCCAATGTGAGATTTGAATCCAGGACTCTGAAGTCACCAAGAAATCTCCAAGTACTGTACCAGTGTATTAAAAATCCAATATAGTCAAAACAAAATGTACTGTTTGACTGGGCCAGGATTTGAGCCTAGAACTCTGGAACTGTGAAACAACTCTACTATCAAGCACTTTAATATACTGTAAAGAGCAATTTAGAGACATCAGACTCAAGACAAGAATTAACCAAGACAATTAGCCAGTGGATGAAAAGAAAAATAGCACCTTCAGATTTGAGGTCATGATTGTCCTTAGCATATTCCTTGTAGGTAAGAGGTCAGTAGGTCTCCCAGGTGGAGGAGTTCATGAGCAAGGAATAGCGATGATCATGAGAATGAACAATGGATTGGTGCAATGAGAGGGAGTTTACAATTTTTGGACTAGATCCTGGTGATGAAGTGAGACTTGAGTTTGCAGATGAAGCTGTTGATTTACTAGTCAGCCTACATCTCCATCTTCACCAGTGTTCATAAACACTTGGGTAATGACTGAAAGAATAAGACTGTGATGATAAAAGGCCTAAATGAGACTGGGGTGTATGGTTGCTGGTCTCATTCTCCACAACACGGTGGTTATGCCTTGCCCTAAGAAAAGTGGATTGAGAAATGGGGATGTCTTGGAGAGGAAATGGAAATGGAAGCCAAAGTTGAAAGAGATCTATCCTATTGTTTGTTGCTACCAAAATGCTAATCAAAGAATTATAAGGAAGCAAAACATTGAATCATTAATCAAGAAATCTAAAGAACAAAAACTAAACACATACATATATACATAAGGATAACCTCAAACTCAGATAATGACATATCTAATGCATCACTTTTTATATCACTGCATTGATTATGTTAATTACGCTATTTCCAGAGAGGATCTCTGCAGCATCTCAACATTGCAGTACCCATAAAAATATAAACATCACAAAATAATTATTATTAATAACTTAAGGCAGTAATAATAGATGCTGAAACAGGTGCTTGGGAAATAATACAATATACAGAATCATAACAAGGGTGAAGAATGTGGCAATAAAGCAATATTTCTTATGATTGACAGAAATCAATTAAGGTGGTTTCAGTAGATAGTTTTAATGCCCCAGGCAAATTTAATGGGAGTTGAACAAGGTACAGGCCATTAGAAGAAGGCTGTGAGACAGACCTAGGACATTCCGTCTCTTGGTTGCTCTGGTAGTGTCTGGGCATTCTTTGAGAAACATGCTGGGGATAGTGAGACCTGGTCAGCCCATCTCATTGTGGTGCTAAAATGACTTTCCCTAAAAAACATGAAAATGATGATTGTGCTGATGAATAAACTTGTTATAAGAAGGATACGCAAAAACTCTATCTGTCTCAGAGGACAATAAAAGGTCAACATGACTTCTGATCTCCTATTTGAAGTGCAGGAGGCTTACATTTTTTGCATGCAAAAAGAAAAAAAGAATTTAACAATGCCTGCTTAGGTGTTAGAGTGATTCAGTAATAAAATATATCCTGATATTGAGCAAACGCCTTTCTACTGTTGATGCTGCATGTCAAATATAAAACCTAGTCATATTTTCAGTTGACATAAACATCTGGACTTGAACATACCAGTACATCTAATGCTGTAATAATTTTTGATTTGTGGAATGATTATATTCTAAAAGCATTCTTAAATCTGGCTTATTATAATGTATACAAGAGTATATTGTCTAGCTGGGAGGCAACTAAATAGGTGACCATGCAAAGGAGATTTTCATTTTAATGTCACTTTAATTTTTTCATCTTTTGAAACAACTAAACTGAAGTAGTTCTGAAATTGTTGAGACTTGTTTTTCTAAAGTGACATTATGACCCAAAAAGGATTCCCTTTTTGCCATATTCACCCTTAATTACTCTCACTAAACAAAAACTCAAATATTAAATACCAAGGAACGTCATTGCTTCACTGAGTGCGTTTTCATGTACACTGTGACATGCATGCGCATGGGTCATAACACAAGGGCTCTGGTGATAGTAATTACCTGCCAAACCAGCACTTGGCACTGTGTTCTTATGTGTTCTCTCTTCCTCCCTCTACAGAACAGAAGATTGACGGCTGTTCCAGCACAGATGTCACTTCCGTTATCCTCCTCCTGGAACTGCCCCTTCCTGTCTGGAACCCATATGACCAGAAGTTCAGCCATTTTGAGTTCCGTTCAGCTCTGAGCTCTGAATGGACATCATCTGCAGCTTAGTACATGTTTTTTCTTGCTTTCTTCTTTCAGTAATAAGGGGTCACCAAAACATTGTTTTGTCTCTTTACAGCACACAGAACTGGGATCAGTGAATAAACTGGTTAAGGCCGAAACCTAAGTTCTTAAAAAAGTGCCAGCCCACTTATGGATTTCTCCTTTGGCAAACAATAGTTAGTTGTCATTGTCGGCTTCCATGAATCCGAAAACAAGCATGAAGCCTGTGATAATTTTCTTGTATCTTATAAATTCAGTTAATCCTTAATGAGTTGTGAAGTAAATAACATCTGTCTCATTTTTATATCCTCTTCCTGAGAAACTGATGATTGGCGATATGAAGACTTGCCGTTGTGTCAAACAATCAAACTGTTTCAACATACCTAGAGCAAACAGCTGGATTAAAACTAAACTTACACTTTATGTATGAGTTTCTTTTACAGGATTACATGAGGCACATTCCTTTCTGCTTGGCAGTGGAATTGAGCTCTGCTAAGGAGTGGCACACTGCTACATGTGTTTTTTGCCTTATACCCAGTGCTGCTGGGACAATAATAATAATGCAGGAATTCTAAACTTCAATAATATAAGCATCACATTACTTTAAAAAGTAATCCGAATATGTAAGGCACATTTTAACGCTTTACCTACAACACTGCTCTTGACATTGTGCTTCTGAGCCCAGGATTGTATGTTCAGCTCATCAACATAAATTTTGCAATTTCTGTAATACATAGACAGATTATTTCAACCAAAAGAAGAAATAATGCAATCATTTGTGTCTGGGAAATTATCTTTGTGGACACTCCTGTGGCTGCTGAAACTGTGTGCAAAGCTAACACATGCGCAGGCAAACAGGGTGCAGTGAACATGCGCAAACTTCAAAATCCTTACCTGTAGCCCAGTTACGGGTTTACATGGCCAAACAACCAGGTTTTAACCTGGTTTCTTAGACTTTACATTGCATTTTAGGAATCAGGTTTCAATGAATAATGGTTATTTAAGCATATATAAACACACTGACTAATATAAGGTCATATTTGGCTCTAAAAGAAATTTAGTTTAATGTTCAAAATCAAGATCCTGCATTTTATCTTTCATTAGCTCATTAAACTTTTTCCAACCAGCCAACGCGTCAATACTCACAGTCCCAAATATTCAACTGTGCACCACTGCAGATGTCAGAATTGGTAGCCAATACCACCTTGCTTAGTAGAATGAGCAGAAGAAGTAAAAGGCGGGGGGGGGGGGGGGGGTGGGCTTCTTACTACTCTGATAGACAAATGCAGATACCCATGTGGTATATGCATGTGCCAGTAACTGTATACACTAGGATCAGGTCAAGAGGTAATTACAGCTTTCACATAAATAAATGCATGACGGCCATCTTGTGCTTTTCATTTTGCTGTGTAGTATTAAATAGTTGACTCTGAACAACACTTAAGTATAATTTTATTAGTCCTATAAGCCATTTATATGCTAAAGGGTAAGAGTGGAAATTATGCATTTTTATTCTGGAACATTTGTGTAACATTTGCACTTACATAGTCCCTCTGGCATTTATCAATGGATGTGCAACATTGCTAACAACAGACAGCCAGAGGTGAGCTTTTATATTATAGATGATCCCAGATGTGACTTTTCTTTTGATGTGCACATTATAATGAAGGAAAAGTTTTGCTGTGAACTAGATATTCATCCATCCGTAGTTTACCCATTTATTTTCATTTAGTATTTATAAAATAATATCAAGTAAGCTGTTAAAGATCCCTACTGTATGTATGCATAACACTGTTAGATAACTTTTTTCGAATAGTGCATTATTACACTGGTCTACAAAAAAATATTTTTTGTTTGCTACTGAGAGCTTCAGACCAGCTCTCTATTAAATTTTTTTACACTGATTTCATATATAAAATCGGAACTAAGCTAGCACATCACATTTTTGAGATACACATCATTGCCATTTTGACACTTTTGAATATCAAAATAATATATCAACACAATATCTACAGTTTGAACTCTGTCCCACCAAAACTGTTTGAATGTGTTTATTATGAAAAAAAACAGAAGACGATACCAGAGACACATTAAAACATGTTTATGTCAATTTACCTCAATATAAAAACGAGGTCAGTGTGCTCAGAATTGTCTGAGGCAATTGCTTTTGCACTTGTACTGCACATCTGTCTCTCTTTGCATGAACCAACAGTAGTCACCCATCATGCTCGGAGTAAATTGTCCCTGATATCGGTTTTCCATCACCTTTGTATCTTGATGAAATCTTTCCCCATACTCATCTCTGACATCGCCTAAATTTGGTGGAAAAAGTCGAGATGAGAATGTAAAAAATGCATCTTCAGTGACATTCTGGCTCCCGTAAGCTGATATACTTTCAGCATATACTCTACAAGCTGGGCATAATTCTCTGCCCCGTGACTGTCAAGAAAATTCTGGACAACCTGCATGCATTAGGGTGCTGATTCAGTTGGCTTCAGTTTCCTTTTGAACATATCGTCAAGCATCAGTTCACGGATTTCAGGGCCAACAAAAACACATTCCTTAATTTTGGCTTCACTTTTTTCGAGACCAAACTTATTTCTTAAATGCTGAAATGCATTGGCTTTACTGTCCAGTCATCCTAGTTGTCCAAGACCTGGAACATCATAACTAAAAAACGGGACATGCTGGACGAAAACGGTTTTCAGATTTGGAGTCAGCAAGTGAAATTTGTTAAAGTACAGATGTAGAGAAGAGCCAAGCAAAATGACACCTTTTATTGGCTAACTAAAAAGATTACAAAACTTAAAGTACAGATGAAAGAATCCCAGTAGCAAAATGCTTGTTGACCACTGTTATTTGTTGTGAATTTCTTTTCAGCTTATTTTAAGTACACAATAAATTTAGGGAGCAGAACAGAGGTTAATGCTACTTGTTGCACAGACATCCATTATAATGAGGTTTAATCCTGTGCCCCCATTGCCATCCGTCTGGAATTTCTCCCCATGTCAGTGTAAGATCTTCCACTGGGTGCACTGATCTTCCTCTAAAATTTCCCAAAATGTGTGTTAAATTATTTGTCAATTACAAACTCACCCTGTTTGAGTATGGGTGTGTGTGAGTTGGCCCTGCAATGAAGGACTGCCCTGTTGAAAACGGCAGATTGTGCTGGAGTAGGCTCCAGCTACTCCTTACCCTCAAATGTATTAATTTAATGTAACTGTACCTTATAACAAGGTAAGAGATCTGATTTTTCCATACTGCCTCACTGTTATTATTCTCATTAAGGTCATACCTCTGTGGGGTGGTGCAACTACCACAAAAATAAGAAAATAAAATCTCTTGAGACTAAATTCTGAGAAAAAAACCCTCTGATAGTCCATAAGCATTTACATTTTCAGCCCTGCAAAGTGAAAAATAACAAAAAATGTAACTTTTTTGCAATAAAGATTCTGATCTGCAGCAACACCTGGCATTTAAAGTATTACATTTTATAATTATAAATTATATTTTATTATTTTTTTAATTATAACCTTGCTAATATACGTCTGCGTTGGTGGCAGACAAATTAGCACTATTGGAATGTAATATAAATATTTCAGTTAGACACAGTGGTAGCTTTTATATTTATAGAAATGAGAAAATGTAATTTGCCAAATACTTGTTACTTTTAAATTATAAAGTAAGTTGTTTTTCTGCCTATTTTTTTCCTTACATAGTGACTTTACTTTCAAATGCTCCTCATTTTACATACTTGTATCAAGTTAATCATGTCCAGATCAGAAGAATCACCGATTTGATTGCCTGTATATAAATAAAATAAAAGGTCACTGGCTCTTGGCACAACTGTATGCATCAAGGCCTCTCCTTTCCTGTTGCTGCTATCAAAATTCTGTGAATCATAAATGGGAGCTGCTTTACATCACATATATGAGTACAAGTTTCAGAAGTGTCAGTATACAAAGACAGGAAGGCTTCATCATCCACACATAGAGCAAAAGCTGAAAAAAACAAGTGTTTTCACAGCATCAGTTAGAATGTTCAAATTTGAGCCGAGACAACAACAGCAAATGATCCAAACAGGTAATATAATGAGGTGATATAATGAGCAGTTTTTTATTTGCGTCATATTTTCCCTGTGATTTGTAGCGCATAGACTTGCAACTCATGGTAAACTCTTCAGTCTAAGATACGGAAGCCAAAAATAGAATACTCTATTCAAAATATAGCCTAGTAAATTAGTTGATTAATTTAAGTAGAATGCTCTTGGATTTATGGTAAGCTTTAAAACAATTATAACATTTCGTCCATTTGAAAAATTGCTATCTACTTTTAATCCTTCAATATGGGTATTCAACATAAATATGAAAGAAAGAGGGCATATTCTTAGGAAAACCTTCCTAAACAAGTTAGACACAATGAACTGAAGAATTTAATAGGCAAAACATCACATCCCATGTTAAAGATTGCATTGGCCTAGGGATCAAAGGTGCAAGGCAAAAACCAACAATTCCCAGGAAACCAGTTTGTTAATCATTCAGAATGTTACAATTTAGAATCGCCAATCAGTACAATAAGCATATGTTTAGGAAAGGAGACAATTTCCTCATAGAAAACCCAGGCAGAAACAAGGAGAACCTGAAGACTCATGGCCTGTTCAAAAATCACAGTGTTGGACTGTGAGATCAGAGCGCTAATCAATGGATGTCTTACAGTACAGTATATAATAATATTATTAATGTGATTTTTGACTAAATGACAAACTGAAATCATCAGATAATTCTTCTTCTTTTGGCTGCTCCTGTTAGGGGTTGCCATAGCAGATCATCTTTTTCCATATCTTTCTGTCTTCCGGATCTTGCTCTGTTACATCCAGCACCTGCATGTGCTTTTTAACCACATCCATAAACCTCCTCTTAGGCCTTCCTTTTTTCCTCTTGCCTGGCAGCTCCATCCTTAACATCCTTTTCCCAATATACCCAGCATCTCTCCACTGCACGTGTCCAAACCAACACAAACTCACCTCTCTGACTTTTTCTCCTAACCATCCAACTTGAGCTGACACTCTAATGTACAATACTGCATATAAACATAGTCTGATTATATCATTTCAATAAATATTAATGACTAGTACAGTGGAACCTCGGATCACGACCATAATTCGTTCCAAAACTCTGGTCGTAACCCGACTTGGTCGTGAACTGAAGTAATTTCCACCATAGGATTGTATGTAAATATAATTAATCCATTCCAGACCGTACGAGTACGAACTGTACGTAAATATATTTTCTTTAAAGATTTTTAAGCACAAATATAGTTAATTATACCATAGAATGCACAGTGTAATAGTAAACTTAATGTAAAAACATTGAATAACACTGAGAAAACTTCGAACAACAGAGAAAACTAACACTACAAGAGTCTGCGCTATAATGCTACGAACTGCTCGCTAAAAACACTTTTTTTTAACTGAGTTTTAAGCACAGGGAAAAAAATGAACATTTGAAAAATCCGTAATTTAATAAACCACCAAGAAAAGTAACATTGCAACAATGCATGCTACGAACCGATCGCTGTAAACAGAAGTGAGGTGGAGGTTAAAATCCAATAGAAAAAAGTCTTCATTAAATAGAATGAGGTTAAAATAATGCTTGAATCTGTCTCTTTAAAAACAAGCCCGGTGCATTTTTTAACTGCCTTCTCTGCTCTCCCTCTATCTTGCTCGCTCTCTCTCTCTCGTGTGTGTGTGTCTGTGTCTCTCTCTCTCGCACGCGTGTGTGTGTGTGTCTCTCGCGTGTGTGTCTGTGTGTGTCGTTCTCTCTCTCTCTCGCTCGCTGCACAGGGAATGCACAGGGAGAGACTTAACACGTGCGGAAATCATCGGCGCGCACAAATCGAAAGGAAAACTGGCTTGTTTGTATACCTAGTGTGTGGTCGTGAACAAATGCAAAAGTTTGGTGAACTTTTTGGTCGTAAACCGATTTGAATGTTTTCCAAGACATTCGTGAACCGAGGTTCCACTGTATAGTATATACTAGCTGGCCCAGCACTTAAATCTACTCTAAGTGCAGAAGCATCATCTAACTGAAATGAATTCAACCATGTGTAACTGCATTCTGGAATCCCGACAATGTCACTCCAGATACACTCACTCAATGGCAGTATTCTCAACACAACTGTTCCAAGGCATTTGTTATGTTCATTGATAAAATTTATTGTATTTTTCCTTTCTACATATACCACATAAAACCAAAAACTATAACCTAATAAATGAATAAATAAAATTTTAAATAAAAGAAAAAAACAAAAAATAAAAAATAACCGAAATAGGAAATAAGTGAAAGTATTGGAGCCCATTGACCATCTCAATCACAGGGAAGTAGCTAACAGTCTGACTGATGGAGTCTCAAATTCAGGAAGTGAGCATGCTATCTTGACAAGTGTTAAGTCAATTTATTATTTATTTATGCAATTTATTCATACTCTTATTTTGCTACATTAATGATGGTAGATCACCAGAAAATTTAATGGCCTGGATTGAGATTATTATACCCTCTTATCATTCTTGCATGTGAGGTGAACTGGCGATGCTAAATTGACCATAGTGAGTGGTCGATGTGTGGGTTTGTGTGTTGCAATGGACTGGCTGTGATAGGCTCCAGAACCCTGTGACCCTGGTTTGGATAAAGTGGGTTAGAAAATGATATAACATATTTCTTCTGTTTAAATTTTCCTTTATTAAGCTATATAGTGTTGATGGCCTAATTTATACAGCATTTGATTTAGGGTTCTCAATAGCAGTGCTAATGTTTGCCCTGTGCTCCCTATTGTAATGAAAATATATACATAGTGGACTGGAAAATTTAGCACTGAGTATGCCCAACGGAGGGTTACTGCTGGATGAGTATTGGCTTATATTATATAGGTGTTAATTTTCTTTATAATGATAAGCTTACACTTGCTCAAATACAATATATTAACCAAAATATGTCACATAGTTTGTTAATAGACTCCAGATCAATGTTAATTTTTGTCAAATACCTGATGTAAATTATCCTCTGAGACACACATATCTCTTCATCACATAAGTCCAACTGCAGTGCTATTATTTTAATCAATAACTGAAATTTGTATGAATTTTTTTGAATATATGAGGGTGTTTTAAATAGCAGAATGATGGAGCTTTGCAATCTTGTACGTTTACTGCATGGCTTGTCCATTTATAAACAAAGCAAAGGCATAGACTTTCCCATGAAATCTGCAGACTTGTTCAAGTGTTTGTTCCACTGAGACAATAAGATAACAAATCCTGCCATAAATAAATTGCTTTCTAAACACTTTTAAAGGACATTTTCACATTGCCGTCAGTTTAAAATTGTTTACCACACAAATGATTTTAGTAAGAACTAAAAAGATGGAGCCTGGGACTGTAAGGTAAGTGGCCTAAGTACCCAAATATCCATAGAAATGGGCATAATAAATCATTTGCAGTGGTATTACCGTGCATCCAAATGATTCCTTGAAATGTCCAAGGTTGTTTCTGACAAAGAGCCTGCCACAAACCCTTTAATATGCAAATACTGTATAACACACTTTTCATGTTATCCTGCCATCTTAAGAATGACGTAAGAAGCCATAGCCAGTCAATAAGACCATCTGATAGTAGGAAGTGACTGGACTTGTAAACTTACATTTGAAGTGTTGCACAGTAACAAAGTAGAAATACTTGATTATATTTTGACAGCATTTCTATTTTACTTGATTATTAGATTATCTTCACTACAAATGGCTATTTTAACACCAATATATTTTGCTAGAAAATTTTGTTAATGCAATATTAAACCAGAAAACAAATAGGCTATGCAAATACGCACAATGCTTTACTCAATTACTTCAAATACAGGTTTCCCTGCATTAAGAACAGTTCATTTATGAACGTGTGTGTAAACGAAGAATGAAATGTGTTCCACTGGTGCTAAAACCTAATAATCTACACAGTTATTACAAATGAACACCTAACTGCAAGCTGCCAAACTTGATCTGAGGTTTTATTTGCTGGTTCATGTATTATGACTTGCTCATCTTATCACATGTGTTTCATTCATGTCTTTTTTATTCTGGGCATCACAGGTCCTACACAGAGCATGAAACAGTTGGAAAAGCTCAAAGAAAAATTAAAGACCACTTGTTTAAATGTGAAACTAGAAGTGATAAATTCAAGGTAAAAAGAATTATTAAACAGTAGCCATTTGAAAAGACGATGACATATAACAGAATAAGTTTAAAAATACCTCTTGCCTTATGTGTACCTTCAGTGAGTTTCCTCTGTATCCTCGTGTGTCTGAACATCTCTTGACTGGCACTCCCTCTGTCAAGCACGTTCCTATGAAGACTACTTGTCAGACTCTGTCATTTTGAGGAACCTTTCTCAATTTCTGTCCGCTTTTTTACTACCTGTTTTTAAACTTCAAAGTTTGACTACGACTCTCAGCATGCCTCATATAACTTTACTCATTCTTGTGAGCCTCCAAATTCCTTTTTCGATCATGTTACCAAAGGCAAACTGATCAATCAGACTGCTCTAAAAGACCGGGCACACACAGACCTTAACATGTTATGACATAGTAGACTATTTACTGAAGGGCAATGTCTTATCAGAGTTTGCTTTTGTGAGTAATATTATTATTAAACAAATTCTGTGAATGTTCATATAGTTCAGTGTTATTTGAACACAATAGGCATAATTTTTGAGATCAGGGAATGCTTAAAACCTGTTTACCATTTAAATTGATTATAATTAAGTTTTCAAAATTCCCTTTATGTAGGGTTTTCAGGAATAGATTAGTTCCTTCTTAAACTGAGGGAAGCCTGCACGCCTCCCCTATTTGAGCCTAACCCACTAAATTAACATACCTTCATTAAGATGTCACGCTGAGTGTCTATTGCCTGAAGATGCAGTTACAGTACTTGGCTCATAATGTAGTGATTGTGAAAAAAAGGTAGCCTTATTTATTTTAGGTCTGTAAGAACTATTTCTGGCTATAAATTAAACAGGGAGAGAACCTTTACTTGTACTTTTGATACTTAAGTGCACATAATATCAGATACTTTAATACTTCTACTATTGCCAATTGTTACTTGTCAAATTAATAGAGAAGTAAATACATAGGTAAAGAGAGAAAAAAATAGTGATAGACACTTCACATTCTCTGTGTTCTGAATACATACATCTTGACTGTTCTTTGCTTTGTTTCTTGTAATGTTTAAAGTAAATTCTCTTAAGGGGCATAGCAGCACAAATGCATTAAAACAAGTTGTCAACTCTTGGCGGGGTGCTTCACCTACAAGGAAGGGAAGGAATGACACAAACAGGCCATTTTATTTGGATAAAAGCATGATTTACTGTATTTAAGTCAGAGAAAGCAAAATAGGTCAATACTAGCCGACCATGCTTTTTGTACCGAAACAAGCTATTATTTGGTATTTTATAAATGACTGTTTAGCTCCATAAGGGTATGATCCCACAATATGCTAATTGACACCCTTCAAAGGATGGAGTTCCTCCTCCATATGCAATTGGTCAATCGCGTTATGTTCATTCTAAATTTAATCATTTTCTGTTTGGGATTTGTTTATTTTTTCTGAAGTTTTGAAACCTGTAAAACATAGTTTCATTTTCAGTTTTTACTTTTAAATTGAGATATTTTACTTTACAGTCATATTTTGCATGTACTGAGATACCATCTTGTTTTTTCTATGGGGTCCACAATTTTGTGCACCCCATACGAAAAAGAAAAAAGGTGCTTGAAATTTCCTGTCTGCCAAACTAAGACATCCTGACATTTGTACCAGCACACTTTGGATTAGAAAAGGAGGTCATGTATAACATTTAACTTTGTACTTTGTACTGTAATAACAGTTTAAATATGAGTTTTATTTCTTATACCTAGGACTTTTAATATGTTTAACTAGTTTGGGATTTTATATAATACATAATTCAGAGATGTGTTTCTGGAGTATCTCATTTATCTAAAGCTGACTGGTAAAATTTAAAACATATTTAAACCTGTTATGTAAATGAACCTAGCTGATTAATTGAGGCTTTTCTCTTAGAGTCATCATATCTGCCATGATGTGCTGAAGAAGGCATATAAGGTCTCCACCTATGCAAGCAAAAAAAGGTCAGCCATGTTTGAATTTCATATATAAGACTCTACTTTATTTAGTATTTTCCGCAACACCCCTGTCTTAAGATAAAGATTTCATCTCCTGGGGCCTCATGTATTAACAATGCGTACGCACAAAAATGTTACGTAAGCCTGTTTCCACTCTCACATCGCGATGTATAAAACCTAAACTGGCGTAATTTTCATGCTAGCTAAATGCTTGGTGTACGCAGGTTCTCCCCTTGGTTTTGCAATCTGACGGCTCCCAGCATCAAAGCAGTGCTTCTGTTCAAGTGTGGTTTCCCTTTCTTTTTTACATCCACATCCCTGACGTGGCTTTATCAAATACACTAAAATTAACCACATATTGTTTATTAGTTTTAGGCATCTGATTGTAATTAACCTGTAACAATATAATGGTCCACGGAATGGTCTAACCATTCCAAATACAGTGGAACCTCGGTTCATGAACGTCTCAGTACACGTACAACTCGGTTCACGACCAACAAGTTCGCCAAACTTTTGCCTCGGTTCATGACCATACACTCGGCATACGAACAAGCCAGTTTCCCTTTCGGTTTGTGCGCGCCGATGATTTCCGCACGTGTTGCATTGTTCTAGGTCAGACGTGCCTGCCTGCCTGCCTGCACGTGCGTGCATGCGTGCCTGCCTGCAAAAGAAACCCAAGAAATCACAACAGAGAAAACACTTGAAGGAAAACATCCCTCTATCGCAGAGCCGGACTCTCCCTCAAAACTGTAACCTCCTCTCCACCTAGTTCCTCCTCACTTCATGCCAGAACTCGACTCATGCAAGGTTAGTTTTCTTGGTGGTTTATAGTTTTTGTATTACGGATTTTTCAAAAGTTAATTTTTCAGTTCGTAGCGTGAATTGTTGCAATGTTACTTTTCTCTTTTTTCAAATGTTCCTTTTTTTCCCTGTGCTTAAAAGTCATTTTAAAAAAAGTGTTTACTGTACAGTACAGTGATCAGGCTGTAAGGCTATTAGCGTGAACTCCTGTTTTTAAAGTTTGGATTTGTTCAAATGTTCCTCTCTGTTTTGAGAGAGAGAGAGCGCGAGCGAGCGAGCGCGTGCTGCTGAGGGGGGGGGAGAGAGAAAGAGAGCGAGTGCGTGCTGCTGAGTGGAGGGGGGGAGAAAGGGTGCGTGCTGCAGAGAGAGAGAGAGTGAGCGAGTGTGCACGTGCTGCTGAGGGGGAGGGAGGGTGCATGCTGCAGAGAGAGAGAGAGAGAGAGAGCGAGCGCGTGCTGTGGGTTGCGTGCTGCTGAGAGAGAGACAGAGAGCGAGCGAGCCTGCCTGCTCGTGCAGCTGAGCAGGGAGCCTGGGTGTTTTGTGTCAGTGTTATTCAATGTTTTTACATTAGTTTACTATTACACTGTGCATTCTATGGTGTAATTAACTATATTTGTGCTTAATCTTTAAAAAAAATATATTTACATACAGTTCGTATGGTCTGGAACGAATTAATTGTATTTACATACAATCCTATGGGGGAAATTGCTTCGGTTCACGACCAACTCTGTTTACAACCAGAGTTTTGGAATGAATTATGGTCGTGAACCGAGGTTCCACTGTACTATAGCTGCTTTAGCATTGTTCCTCTCAATGCACCAGTCAGACTATTTATCCCACTGTATCTGAGTATGCAATGTGATTGGAAAGAGAATTATCGGTATACAGCATCAAGCACACGCTGCCTCAGCCATGCTCTTTACTGAACTAGTCTCAAACGGCAAAAGCTTCAGAGCCTTTTTTGTAGGGACATCGCAGTTCAGAAACAGTTTCATCCCAAGAACTCTAAATGCACTCAATCAGTCCATCAAGTGCTCCTTGTAGAACTGTTTGTACTTATTAGTACAATTACCTCACTGTAAACTTGCGATACAGTTATAATATTGCACAACCTGTGTATTTTATAAAGTGTGTATTTACATATGATGACAATATCATTTTTAAGATGAAATGCAGCAAAATATGTTTATTACATTATACAGATAAAATGTTAAGATCATTTATCTATATTGTTAATAATTAAACATGTGGGGACATTGTGTCGCAATGCTAGCAAGGAGCTGGCGCCCGTTTAGCGATTGTTCCTGGCTCGTGCTGTATTCTTGCTGGGACTGGCACGACCCTGGAAAGATAGATGCATAGAATAATTAAACATGTACTACGAAGATATTTCAATGTTCCTTAAGCGTTTTGAAGAATCGGTGTTCTAAGCTTACAGATGGCTTAACATCTATTACAGAGCTGATTTTATGGCGATTGGTTACTTGGAGAAAGAAAAGGAAGGACAGGACTTGGAGGTTAGTACATTTGAAAGAGACAGTACTGCTGCAATAAATTATTTCACTGAAGGTCACGCATGGCGCAGCAAGCATCTTGTATGAGGCAGTCTCTGGACAGGGTGCCAGCTCGTCACTAACATTGCGCCACTGTGTTCCCACGTTTAATAACATGCTTTAACTCCTATCATCATGAAATGATATCAAGTATTTTAATTATTCAGAGAGCTGTAATATCACAAATGTAATGGATTCTGTGTCCAGTCGGAGGAAGAGAAAGCACGTAGTGATTCACACACATAGACCACATAGAAGAACACATACAAAACAAAGCATTTAACGTGCTACTTTAGTTACGATGGTATTTGTGAAACTAGTAAATGAAATGATTTAAAGATGAAGTTTATGATGTTCTACTTTAGTGACAAAATAAACTACATGATTACAGTGGAAATTTCGAGATTAAAGTTGACATTTCGTGCTTTTTTCTCACTGTGTTCCTGTACCCTAATAAGCTTTCATATGACACTCAGATGGTGGGCTACGACTCGCCTTTTCACGGCGACTTTGATATCTGGCAACTTCTTTTTTATTTTAGGCACTGTGCGACTTTGGGAACTTGAGCTTTCAAGTTTCTCCGACACTCTATGTCACTTGATCAATTTCCTTTTGTTGTTTATACCACTGTTTAAACCAACAAATAGTAAGTTTTTCCTTGCCTCCACTTGGTATTCACTGAAATTCTTCTATTTTCCCCTATGCTTTTGCCATTGCTTTTTCACAGAACGCTGAGCTTAAGGGCTATTTATATTGATTTGCATATTCAAAGAGGTGTAATTCTGGGAGGAGTTTGGGTGGGGCAGCAGGTGCGTGCATGTGGTTACTTTTCATACCGACCGGAATTTATGGAGCGGACGAACGTGGAAGTTGGCGTTCGCACAGATTTATGCATCTGGATTTTTTTGTGCATACGCACATTTCCGCTTTTGTCCTTACTCCATGTTTTAGTGTGAAATCTGCGCACAGCATTATGCATGAGGCCCCTGGTCTGTATCTGAGGAAAAATGAAAATACACGTGTGTATTGGGTATCACTGATGTCTTACAGTGATGAGGTTTGACTTTTTGCATTGTCTTTTTGTGGTGTTTACATGTTTCTCCCATTTTAGTGTAGGTTTTCAATAGATTCCCTTTTTTTCCTCAGACATCCTATAGATGTGCAGGATTGTTTGGTTAATGACTCTGAGAGCAATTTTGGGAATGAGTGTGCCCTGTGATAGATGTGGTGTAATTGTCCCCATGACTGTGCAGTGGATGAAACAGCTGTAAGACTGAATAGATGATGTGATGGATTTACAAACATAAAGTGGTATGGTATAATACGGTAATCACTATAGCAAGTTTGCATATTAAACAAAATCAATTTATTATTAAGAAACAAGTAAACAACAACAAATGGCCTACATGTAGTATTGATGTCTGCTTTTGTTTCACTGATAATATGCATTTTCAATTTTAGAATGTTTTCCATAGTGCCAAGTAATCTAAAATCTGGAATAGGAATTGGTTGTGAGCAGAAGAAAAAACAAAACATTTGAAATGGCCTAATTTATGTTTAATATTTTTGTCCATACCTATTCTTTCCCTTCAGATTTTGTTATTTACATTGACTCATTGTTCCAGGTAAAGTTTACTTGTCATTAAAATTACAATGCAGAGTTTGATTCAGATGCTAAATTGAGTCATGTTGGGAGGAAGAAGAGCATGATAAACCTACTGTACATCTTTATGCAGTCATCATAAAAATGTCATATATTATACTAATTGCACCTGGAACGAATGGACCCTTGTCATACTAGGCTGCATTATTGAAAGGATATTCAGCTTCCTACCTTAAGAGCTGTTTCTGCCTTTCTTCTTCTATAAATAAACATCTTTGTTATATTACTTTATGCAGTCGCCTGTAAAAACAGCATTGTTTTATTATATCAAAATAATGCAGCAATAACTATTCAAGCAAAACAATGAAATGTGGAAATGACTTCTTAAAATTTTCATGACAAGGAAATATTAAAAAATATTTTATGTTTAGGTTCATACTGAATTTAATTAACTTGAACGTATTCTATTTTGAGGATTTTTTTACAAATGAGCTATGACTTTAAAATAGGCTGCTTTCTTCCTTCCTGCAGTCCTACCAGTCGATATTCATCTAAGTGGAATTCTTTAAGTCTACAACAGGATATTATCAGATTTAGACCCATCGATGCTATCTTAACTGCATACATTTTGACATTGACAGACACCTTAGAGATATGTGTTCTATATTATACTTTTCGAACATGATTAATTAAGTTAAAAGCTTGTCCTGTGACCTTCCTACTTTGTGAGCTGCACAGCATGTCTGCTGCCAAGTTTATGTGTTTTGCTTTCTGCTAATTGCATTAGAATAAATTTAGTTGTTTTCTTCATGGATGTTGATAAACGGTTTCAGCACAAAAACAGGGAGGTGAAACACTTTCTTTTAGGTTATATTTTTATATCTATGTTGTACAAAAGTGCTGAAAATAAAAATTCTTGTTAACTTTATAGAATTTTTTACCAATTTGTTCCCAGTGTCTGCATTTGTACCTGCTGAAAACCACATGGGAAATAAAAATGTTTACAATAATTTCACTTAATTTATGTGTCTCAAAGTGTAATATATAAATGAAGAACAATGTTGCATAAAGAAGGCAGAGTGTGGTGCTTTTCACAAACTAAAAAAACTATATCTCAAAACAATCTTTTTAATGTAACAAATGATTCTGAACATTGTTCAATATGCTTACTCATACAATTTTAAATCTATCTTACAGATATATCCTCAATTAATTCACTAGCAAACTTTGGGTCCTACGAATATCCTGGCACTTTATGACTCATAGTGGGAACAAATAAGAAGTGATACATCAGTTTATCACAGAGCAGACTCACACACATAAACACACACTCAGTATGGAGTCATTCTAGAGGCGTCAATTAACCTAATGTGAAAATCCTTGGCATACAGGCAGGAAAATAGAGCACCTGAGAAAAGCCCACACAAACAGTGTCCTTGTGGTGATCCAAACAATTCTTTATATATATTCTATATATACCTACACTTAGTGAACGCACACTAAGGAGATGCGGACGGATCAGCTGCTATCTTTCTGCTTGCTGCTGCCGAGCTGTGTCTTCTGCTAGTTGTGCTGTGCGTCGATCATTTAAAAGCCTGTACAGCTGCTGTCCTTTTTTCTCACTGCTTTGTCTTGTGGGACGTTAAATTGTCTCTCACGAGACTTCGGGGCTGATTATTACTTTCCTTTTTTCTGAATTTGCACATAGATTATTATTGTTCTCTTGTGCATCCCTTTTTGCCTTCTTTTCTCTCCAACGCTTTTGTGTCTCTTTCAGACGCACTACTGTTTCTTCTTCGCTTAGTCGTTCACGCGCCATCTAGAACATATAACATTTTTAAGAGCTGGGAGCACATACAGTGTGTCAGCCAAAGTATTCCAACAACTGCAAGGTTAGATGTCCAATAACTTGTTTGAAATTGTTTGTAAGTAGGGCGTGATGTGCAAAAGTCACTGTCTCATGGGTCTTGCTTCCTAAGGTTGTAATGTCTAGTCCCGCGTGACGTCAAAGTGTCTCTCTGAGATGATCACGTCTCGACCCAAGAGTTTTTTATATTAAATATATATATATATACATATATATATATATATATATATATATCTATAATAATAAAAGGCAAAGCCCTCACTCACTCACTGACTGACTGACTGACTGACTGACTGACTGATTGACTGACTGACTGACTGACTCATCACTAATTCTCCAACTTCCCATGTAGGTAGAAAGCTGAAATTTTGCAGGCTCATTCCTTACAGCCTACTTACAAAAGTTAAGCAGGTTTCATTTCGAAATTCTACACGTAACGGTCATAACGGTCGACAACGTCCGCCATGTTGAACTTTCTCATTTATGGCCCCATCTTCACGAAATTTGGTAGGCGGCTTCCCTGCACTAACCGAAACCGATGTATGTACTTATTTCGATGGTATGACGCCACTGTCGGCTGCCATATTGAACTTTCCAACGTCACCAATTTTCAAACTTCCCGTGTAGGTAGAAGGCTGACCCCATCTTCACGAAATTTGGTAGGTGACTTCCCTGCGCTAACCGAAACCGATGTACGTACTTATTTCGACTCACTCACTGACTGACTGACTGACTGACTGACTGACTGACTGATTGACTGACTGACTGACTGACTGACTGACTCATCACTAATTCTCCAACTTCCCATGTAGGTAGAAAGCTGAAATTTGGCAGGCTCATTCCTTACAGCTTACTTACAAAAGTTAAGCAGGTTTCATTTCGAAATTCTACACGTAACGGTCATAACAGTCGATAACGGTCGACAACGTCCGCCATGTTGAACTTTCTCATTTATGGCCCCATCTTCACGAAATTTGGTAGGTGGCTTCCCTGCACTAACCGAAACCGATGTATGTACTTATTTCGATGGTATGACGCCACTGTCGGCCGCCATATTGAACTTTCCAACGTCACCAATTTTCAAACTTCCCGTGTAGGTAGAAGGCTGACCCCATCTTCACGAAATTTGGTAGGTGACTTCCCTGCGCTAACCGAAACCGATGTACGTACTTATTTCGATGGTATGACGCCACTGTTGGCCGCCATATTGAATTTTCCAAACGTCACTAATTCTCCAACTTCCCGTGTAGGTAGAAGGCTGAAATTTGGTAGGCCCATTCCTTACAGCTTACTTACAAAAGTTAAGCAGGTTTCATTTCGAAATTCTACGCGTAACGGTCATAACGATCAACAACGTCCGCCATATTGAACTTTCTTATTCATGGCCCCATCTTCACGAAGTTTGGTAGGCAGCTTCCCTGCGCTAACCGAAACCAATGTACGTACTTATTTCGGTGGTATGACGCCACTGTCAGCCGCCATATTGAATTTTCCAACATCACTAATTCTCCAACTTCCCGTATAGGTAGAAGGCTGAAATTTGGCAGGCTCATTCCTTACAGCTTACTTACAAAAGTTAAGCAGGTTTCATTTCGAAATTCTACGCATAACGGTCAACAACGTCCGCCATGTTGAACTTTCTTATTTACGGCCCCATCTTCACGAAATTTGGTAGGTGGCTTCCCTGAGCTAACCAAAACCAATGTACGTACTTATTTCGGTGGTATGACGCCACTGTCAGCCACCATATTGAATTTTCCAACATCACTAATTCTCCAACTTCCCGTATAGGTAGAAGGCTGAAATTTGGCAGGCTCATTCCTTACAGCTTACTTACAAAAGTTAAGCAGGTTTCATTTCGAAATTCTACGCGTAACGGTCATAACGTTCAACAACGTCCGCCATGTTGAACTTTCTTATTTATGGCCCCATCTTCTCGAAATTTGGTAGGCGGCTTCCCTGCACTAACCGAAACCAATGTACGTACTTATTTCAGTGGTATGATGCCACTGTCGGCCGCCATATTGAACTTTTCAACAGTCTTTGTTACTTATGGGCCCATCTTCAAGAAATTTGGTACACGGGTTCCCAACGCTAACTGAATCCTACTTACGTACATATATACGTCCATAGCCTGCAGCTTGGTCACCATGTGAGGCGGCGTTGGGTCTCCCATCCCAACGCCTCCCACGTTGTTGGCTGCCTGCCTATATAAGGCCGTCCATCGCTCCAGTCTCTACATTCCCTTCCTTGCTTCGCCACGGGATTCACGTCTCCCAGCTGATAACTACAGCCTTTTTGTTTAATCCACGGCTTCTCCGCTGTTTTATTGTTTGTTTATTACAATTATAGTTATTGTATAGGTATTTTACACTTACTTTACGTTACTCAGGTACCCATTTCCTTCATCATTCCAACCCCCATTACCATGTCTATCGAGGTAATCACCATCGATCAAAGAACTGTCACTTACCGAGTGGTTTCCTTGCCCGGAGATGGCACCTACCTTTTCCATTCTCTGTGTTACATATTGCACGGCCATATCAGGCTCACTCTTGATATCCGGAAGAACATTGTGTCTTATGTATTGAATGACTGGGACAGGTTCAAGGTGTGGACTGATGACGGTACAGGAGATAATTATACTACACAGGAGCACTAGAAGAGTGAAATGCTTAAGCCCTTCACCTATGGTTCTGCATGTGAGTTGATGGCTGCCGCTGAATTGTTCGGTTGGTGCTTTCAAGTGTACCGAAATGGTCAAATATTTTACACCTTTCGACAACCGCCAATGCCTCTTAAACATCTTACATTCACAGGTGACGATTTCAGTAGTGGACACTTTGATGTTTATGAATGTTTAAACTCTCAAAAGCTGGATGTGAAGTTATCGATGAAACCGGTTGTAAGCTTACAACGCTTGACAGATGCCGAATGTCACTTCAACACAAGTCCTGCAAATACTGTCGTAATTGAAACAAACCATGAACCTCAAACTGATTATGACAGCAGCAATCCAAGCTGTGAGATTTGAGACAAGATTACTGTTCACATGGCCAACTGTAAGTTGCATGCTCAAGAGTAAGCTCAGCGCACAGCTTGGTCATGTTACAACCGGATGGCCGAACTCACAATGTGGTATACAAAGAGATCCTTAACAAATAATTATTGGCATATTTTCCCTCAGTTTAAAAAGGTTAAATTTTCTTCTTAATAAAAATTTTAATGCAGTACTTCGCCGCTGCGAAGCGCGGGTATTTTGCTAGTATATATATATATATATACATATATATATATGTACATATATATGTAAATATATATATTTCCCGCCCAAGTAGTAGTGAATCAGGACAGTGAAGAGGGCCCCGCCCCAGCTCCATACTCCTGACATCACACCTCCTCCTCCCCTGGGCCCGTAGCCTCTGTCTCAGATTAGCGCAAATATATTGTTCCTGCAACCAAACTATGATACTTAGAGTGATGAGAGAAATCGCAAAATCAATCGGAATGTTGAAGCACATATAGAAAAAAATAGTTCTCTCATTCGCTAGCAAAGCAGAGGTAATGTACATGCCCATAGGTTGCTGCATGAGTGAGGAGGTCCCTGCCCTCCTCCTTTCGGCCCGCTGCATGTCTCTCGGATTCGCGCAAATAAATCAGTACTGCAAGCAAACTATGATGCATAACACAATGAGAAAAAAATCTGTTAAGTAGTTTTCTCATGAAAAGTGGAGAGACAGACAGACTTTGGTTTATATATATATATATATATATATATATATATATATATATATATATATATATATATGTCCACAGTCTAACCTTCATTTGCAAGCATAACGGAAACATGCTCGCAGTCCAAAGCACTCGTATATCAAAGTGAATTTCCCCATAAGAAATAATGGAAACTCAGATGATTCGTTCCACAACCCAAAACTATTCATATAAAAATGATTAATACAAAATATAAAGTAAAAATACATAAAACAAATTAACCTGCACTTTACCTTTGAAAAGAATCATGGCTGGTGTGAGTGAGTTTCTAAACTCTTGTGGGATTCCACCCAACGGGACGACACGCGGAAGAGCATCCCAAAGCAATCGCAGTCTCCCAGCGCTGTAGCAGTTCGCCGTAAAAGCGTATCCAAAAAGATCGTGGACATTCTATAAGCACCTGCCGTCGAGGGGTGATACAAGGAACATTATAAATGCACAGGACACAGTAATACTTGGCAACGACCCTGCCTGACTGCTGTGTCTGTGCATAGGAGAGTGGCAGATCCCGCTACAATAAATAACCACACTGTTGCTGTTTCAAGCTGAATAAAGCTGGTGTTGTTAAAGGACTGAGACTCAGCTTCGTGTTTTGGGGTGCAAGACGGGGACTCACACGTCACAGCACACACGCGCGTGCACACACACACATAATCACAATGCTGTAGTAAACAGTATATGTTTGTATGGATGTTGACTATATGAGTGAGGCACGCAGACTCAGACGGAGAATAGGAGACACGCAGACACACACACACACGTGTGAGAGAGAGAGAGAGAGAGAGACACACACACACACGCGAGAGAGAGAGAGAGAGACACACACACACACACACGCACCTGTGAACGACAGAAAGAAGAACCATCAGCTCAGTTGTGATTTCATGACAATCAGCAGACAAAGCATATCTATACTACTCGTATTGCAAGACCTCGCTTGTTTATCAAGTCAAAATTTATTAAAAATTTTGGCTCGTCTTGCAAAATACTCGTAAACCAAGTTACTCGCAAATCAAGGTTCTACTCTATATATGTACTGTATATATATATATATATATATATATACAGTATATATATATATACAGTGATCCCTCGCTATATCGCACTTTGACTTTCGCGGCTTCACTCCATCGCAGATTTTAAATGTAAGCATATCTAAATATATATCACGGATTTTTCGCTGGTTCGCGGATTTCTGCGGACAATGGGTCTTTTAATTTATGGTACATGCTTTCTCAGTTTGTTTGCCCAGTTGATTTCATACAAGGGACGCTATTGGCGGATGACTGAGAAGCTACCCAATCAGAGCACGTATTACGTATTAAATAAAGCTCCTCAATGATATACGATATGCTTCCCATGCGGTGCTTCGCACACTTAAAAGCTCTAGCAGCATGTATTGATTTTTGATTGTTTACTGTTCTCTGTCTCTCAATTTCTCTGACATTCTCTGCTCCTGACGGAGGGGGTGTGACCAGAGGGGCTGTTTGCACAGAGGCTGTTTGCCTAGAGGATACGGACGCTCCTCTCAAAAATGCTGAAAGACTGCTTTCACATTGCTCCCTTTTTCTTGCAGCTGCTTTATCGTGGTGCTTCATATTTAAAAGCCCAACAGCTCGTATTGATTTTTGATTGTTTGCTTTTCTCTCTCTGTCTCTCTCTCTTTCACTCTGACATTCTCTGCTCCTGAAGCGCACTCCTTTGAAGAGGAAGATATGTTTGCATTCTTTTAATTGTGAGACGGAACTGTCATCTCTATCTTGTCATGGAGCACAGTTTAAACTTTTGACTAAAGGGTGTTCTTTCATGTCTAGAGGGCTCTAATAATGTTAAAAAACGTATTTAGAAGGTATGCTCTAACTGCGAAAATATTAGATTTATAAATAAAGAATCCTACTTCGTGGAAATTAATTTATCGCGGTAGAGTCTGGAACGGATTAACCGCGATAAAGGAGGGTTTACTGTATAACTGTGCGGAGAATATTTATAAACAGTGTGGGAGAGTTTATAAGGGCTTAAAATATATAAAAATAACCATACAAACATATGGTTTCTACTTCACGGATTTTCATCTATCACAGGGGGTTCTGGAACGCAACCCCCGCGATCGAGGAGGGATTACTATATATATATATATATATATATATATATATATATATATATATATATTGTGGTGGGAGACTGGGACGCCCCTTCTGCTTATGTTCCAGGGGAGCAGCCATGGGCTCCTTAGTATCTCCCCCAGGACTTTTGGTGGCAGCCTCCCTGGTTGATGGTGCTGCCTCAGTTTCCCACAGGGTTCCATGGGAAATGGAGTTCTCCACAACCCTGCGGGGATTTGGGGTGGCCGCCAGGGGGCACGGCATGGGCCCCTGAGCCAGCCAGACTTATCTTCAGCCCCACCCAGGAGTGCAATTAGAAACAGGTGATCAAGCACCTGGAGCACTTACGGGTGGGCCATAAAAAGAACCAGCAACCACCACTCAGGGCCAGAATCGGGAGGAAGAGGACGATGTTGCCTGGAAGGAGTGGTGGTGCCAGAGGAAGAGTGTGGTCTGTGAGTTGTGCTTTTGGGATTGTGTTGTGGCTGTAGGGTTCACGGGGAAGACGTGCCCTCCAGCTGAAGAAGAAAAATAAAACTTTTGTGTTATTTGTACACGTGCCTCTGTGTGAGCCTGTGCCGGTTCAGGTGCTATACAGCATCCTCTTTCTATATATATATATATATATATATATATATATATATATTTACTTTAACTAAATAATTGTTTATTACTTAACAATCTAAGACCAAAAAAAAAAACCAATGGTGATACTTCAAAACATTAAAACACCTGGGGGTGGTGCTCCAAGACATAAACACCTGAAATAGGTGATATATGAATTTTAACTGAACATGCTAATAATTTCAGTCTTTGGAGAATGCAGAGATGTTGTTAAGGATAATTTTCAAGGAGATGGGGTGAGACAGAGTATAATGGTAGAGGTCCAGGCCTTTGTTAAGGTCTTGTTACATAAAAGCAAATGAGTAATACATGCATTTTTGCATTACCTAAACTAAAGTGTTACCAACCTTTTCTGCTCTACTATAACTTTTTTTCTATCTTTCTAGACAGTACTGAGTTCAACAAGTAAGCTCTGTTGTACAGATTTGTGTTTTGTAAAAAGATGGTGAGCAACAAACTCATTCAAATTTTCCAATGCTCCCCCTAGCGTGCTCAGATGTGACTGCTTATGTACTCAGAGACTTCTTTACAGAACTGGAGAAGTCACAAGACCTTCTCGATCCAAATTCTGTTTTGATTTCATTATGATTAGAATTTCTCTGAGAAATTACTTTAGTTTAAACTTAGGTTTTAAACATCAGGAATTATAATTGAAACTGAGCTTATGGATTTAAAGTTGTTTTTCTAATACTTGAAATTTAGTACTGTTTAATATCACCAGAACAGCATTTTGTTTTCATGGACACTGACATTCTGGGTCCCCTGTCTGCACTTTTTGGATGTATTGATAATAGAAAAGTGTGTTTCTTGGTGCAAACAGAATTGTCTTCATCTTAACATCAGCAACATCAAGGAACTGCTAATTGACTTTTAAAGAGCATCTATGTCTGATCACTATTCAGGGAGTGAATGTAAAGGTGGTTCACACCTACAAGTACTTGAGGGTCCACATTAATAAAAGGTTGGACTGATCTCGGAACACAGAGGAATTATATAAGAAAGGGTACAGCAGACTCTTTTTCCTTAGTGACTGTGTTCCTTTAATGTGGGAAGTGACATCCTTCACATCTTCTATAACTCTGTGATAGCCAGTGCAATCTTCTACACTGTGGTGTGCTGGGCTGGTAACATCACCTCTAGAGAGGCTCACTGAATCAACAAGCTATTTAAAAGGGCAGGGTCAGTTATGGGACACCCTGTGGACCCCCTGGAGGTAGTAACAAAGGAGAGAATTAAAACAAAACTGAGCGCCATTATGCATAATGTTGCACATCCTCTCTCAGACTAACATTGAAGGACTTACAGAGAACAAATTATTCAGCAGCATAGTATCTAGAAACACTACTGGGGCTCTTTTATACAAACAGCAATGCGTCTGCATAATGCCTCACTGTGACTGTGACAGCCAAGTCCGAACTTTTCTTTCCAGACCAAAGTGTGTGGATATTTATTTATTTATCTACCTTTGTATGTATTTAGTTATTTAAAGCGCTTCTGCCTAATTTCCCTCTGGGGAAATAAAGTTCTATCTATCTATCTATCTACAGTCATATGAAAAAGTTTGGGAATCCCTCTCAGCCTGCATAATAATTTACTCTACTTTCAACAAAAAAGATAACAGTGGTATGTCTTTCATTTCCTAGGAACATCTGAGTACTGGGGTGTTTTCCAAACAAGGATTTTTAATGAAGCAGTATTTAATTGTATGAAATTAAATCAAATGTGAAAAACTGGCTGTGTAAAAATTTGGGTACCCTTGTAATTTTGCTGATTTGAATGCATGTAACTGCTCAATACTGATTACTTGCAACACCAAATTGGTTGGATTAGCTTGTTAAGCCTTGAACCTCATAGACAGGTGTGTCCAATCATGAGAAATGTTATTTAAGGTGGTCAATTGCAAGTTGTGCTTCCCTTTGACTTTCCTCTGAAGAGTGATAGCATGGGATCCTCAAAGCAACTCTCAAAAGATCTGAAAACAAAGATTGTTCAGTATCATGGTTTAGGGGAAGGCTACAAAAAGCTACCTCAGAGGTTTAAACTGTCAGTTGCAACTGTAAGGAATGTAATCAGGAAATGAAAGGCCACAGGCACATTTGCTGTTAAACCCAGGTCTGGCAGGCCAAGAAAAATACAGGAGCGGCATATGTGCAGGATTGTGAGAATGGTTACAGACAACCCACAGATCACCTTCCAAAGACCTGCAAGAACATCTTTCTGCAGATGGCGTATCTGTACATCGTTCTGCAATTCAGCATAATTTGCATAAAGAACATCTGTATGGCAGGGTGATGAGAAAGATGCCCTTTCTGCACTCACGCCACAAACAGAGTCGCTTGTTGTATGCAAATGCTCATTTAGACAAGCCAGATTCATTTTGGAACAAAGTGCTTTGGACTGATGAGACAGAAATTGAGTTATTTGGTCATAACAACAAGCACTTTGCATGGCAGAAGAAGAACACCGCATTCCAAGAAAAACACCTGCTAACTACTGTCAAATTTGGTGGAGGTTTCATTATGCTGTGGGGCTGTGTGGCTAGTTCAGGGACTCGGCCCCTTGTTAAAGTTGAGGGTCGGATGAATTCAACCCAATATCAACAAATTCTTCAGGATAATGTTCAAGCATCAGTCACAAAGTTTAAGTTACGCAGGGGTTAGATATTCCAACAAGATAATGACCAAAAAACACAGTTTGAAATCTAAAAAGGCATTCATGCAAAAGGAGATGTACAATATTCTGTAAATATTTTATCTATCTATCTATCTATCTATCTATCTATCTATCTATCTATCTAT
>JANRMT010062808.1:61119122-61139712 GCA_026402145.1 Polypterus bichir lapradei | reverse complement strand
ATCTATCTATCTATCTATCTATCTATCTATCTATCTATCTATCTATCAGTAATTTTTAATTTTTCTTGAGACCCATGCTCAAGTATATAAAATTGTCTTTCTCATACTCGTACAGGAATGCATACATTATAGATTTATAGTGAACAACCGATAGCATTAAAAAGCCTCCATGTCCAAGATAACACTTGCAAGCAATAAATTTATTTTTATTTTACACAGTAACACTGCATGTTCACTTTTTGTTTTTGAGTGGTATTTGTTTGATTTAGCTTGTTATAAAGTACATTCCAACCATCCCTTTTTGAAATTGCTTAATTTAGTTTTAAGTGATTTTTGGAGAAGGACCTGAACATCATCTGACATAAAGCAAGCCTGAAGGGTGCACCAGTCATTGCAGGGTAATCAGATTCAAATATTTCAAATTTATAGCTTCCATTGAACCTATCAAGCATAAAAAACTGAATACCTGGAAAGTGGTCCACACCCACAATGCAAAAATGTGCAAAATTCAAAGAAACAGTTGCTGCACCCAGTAATACTGTATATTATTATAAAATCTTTGGCTTACAAATATGAAAATGTGTTATAAATTTGTTTGCCTCTTTTAAAGAAAATACAGTGTTAGAAGTAATTTTAATAGTGAAAGTGAGCATTATTTTCAATCTGATGCATGTATTTTAAATGAACTCAAAGAAGGTGTTCAATCTGTCTCACTTAATTTCACCAGGCAAACATTATTCATCCTATTAACTCTTATCTCTGTAAAGATTACAGTCTACTCACTTTATCTATGTGACTAGACAACTTGTTTTCTTTAGTTTTCCTTCATTTTTGCTTGTGCTCCTTTTTCCAACTCTTGCTGAAATAATGAACAATGGACCCCTCTGTCATTGACAATATTGATCAGCTCTAGCTTTTCAGCATCTGTTAGCATGATATGCATTAATTTCATTCCCTCTTTCATCTGTTTTTGCGTCTCATTATATATTTTTTTCCTTTAGTTTACCTATAGAGTTTTGTTTTGTTCAGATTTCTTGATGATCTTATTTTTATTGCCAGTTTATACTACCTGCAAAATATTCCAGGAGCAAATAATGGTTGGTTGTTAAAGCAGTGCGTTTGGGTTTTATTGTCTTGTAAAGCTGACTGTCATGAGTTGTTTCTAAAGGCTTTTTGCTTATTTTGTTACAATGATATCTGTCTCTGCCCTTCCATCATTACCAGTTAAATGAAGTCAGTTGACACACTGGTGATCTTCCTTACATAGTACAGTATGTAGAGAAACACTACATTTTTAGTTTCTTCTGTTATCTTTATCACGAGTCTTCAAATTTTCTTTGCTGTTAATGCAGTAATATAGATAGTTATCCATGTTTTATTATTACAGCTACAGCTGTTGTTTCTTCCAATTCAGCTTTCCTTATTTTACGATGAATATATGACATCTCATTTTTTCAGTATTGTATTTTCTCCATATCTTGGTCAGCAGATACAAAAGACAAATCTAGATGCCTGCCATGTTCTATAATTTACATTGTTATTATCTTTGAACGAAAGGAATTTTTAAAAATTATTTTTAAGAAATGATGATAATGCAATGTTTTGTTCCTCTCCCTCCTAATAAAAAAATCCTGCGATGAGATGAGACTTTTTAGCCTGGGACGAGACGTGACTTTTTCAGAGAGATACTTTCACATCCCACAAGATGAGACATTGTGTCAAGAGACTTAATGACACTTGGGTCAAAAATAAATGACAAAGAGTAGATGACAAAGTAGAACGTTATCAAGAATTCAAAAACGGTGCAATACAAATGCAGAGCAAGTTAGAGATAATAAAAGCATTAAAATTTGAAAGTCTCAAAAAAATGAAAGTAAAGAAAACAAACAGAAATTATTACTCTGTGAAATAACGGAACAGCGAAAAGAGATTGAATATATTGTTCGGATTTAAACTTAAAGTCAGAGACTTGTAGATAGTCTAATTAGTGTTGTCATCAGGGAAAAGTAGTGTTTCTTCCCAATGAAGAGGCTTATCTACGAGAATTAAAAGAGTTGCTGTTTGGTGAAAGTGAAATCCACATACGTGAGCGGCAGAGATACAAAGTGTCTAGCACGTAGCACAGGCCAGTGGGGTTGGCGAACAAAGTGAGGCGAAAGTTCCCTAGTTAAACTTAAAAAAAAGGATGGGAGTTGATAGCTGGCAACTACAGTATATTTTGTACTAGCAGGTGTATCTGGCGGTGCACAAACTGACAATGGCTAGAGTGGGGGCAGCACCAACTAAATTTCATAATGAAACATAGCCTGTGGTGTTCCTTGGCACAAATGGGAAATCTGCGCAAAATTTGATGGAGATCAGTTCAATGATGTGGATTTACATAAAGGACAAACACATACACACTCACACACACATTTGTATTCATAAATTAGATGCCGAGGAATACTGAATCACAAACTTAAAGCCAATCATCTTGTATGATCATCAACAAATCAAATATTATTCTGTGTAAAGTCCTACATAGAACAGAAATTTTAATAGACCCTAAAATTCTTCTTTTATGATCTTTTTGGGTTCATAATCCATTTAGTTCTTGGGTTGTCTTTCTTTCTGACTTTGTTTGGACTCACTCTCAAAGGATTTTGCCATCATCTGTTGTCAGGAATTTATCCTTGAAGAAATTTTTCAACATTTCCCTTTACAAGTATTCTCTTGTTTTTCCATTGTTCTGGTTCTTTCTTTGTCTCTTTCTCCTTGACCTTGAAACCAAACATTTAGTCAAGAAAAAGGCTTTTTTTTTATCTACACTAAATTTATTTGGTTTTAATCCATTGTTAGTATTCCATTATACAGCCATTTCAGTTTTCTTCATTGTGTTGCCAACTGATTTATACTTTACTTCTTTTGTACCAATATTGATATCCTTTTTTTTTTCAAAATTGTTTAAGTTATCTATCTATCATTTTAAAACAATTTATTGTTTTCTTTCCGTCATAGCATAGTAAAATGGATAACATTAGCATAAACATTATGCTTTTGTGATATGGATAGATATGATATGGATAAAAGCTCATCATCTATACCACAGTCACCATCTGTTCTTGTTTAATTACTCTGAATTTAGCTTCTACACTTTTAAGTGATAAATATTAGCTCCAGTACAGCTCATTTGTTAATGGTTATTTTTTTCTTTTGATGAGTCCTTATCTTCTATGGACAAGTCATGTCCATAACAGATTTCCATTAATTTCATAAACTACATCTTAATATACAGCAATTCTAAATTTACTCATCTTGTGTTTTCAAATACAAATTGGTAATAACAGAGAAACATTATTTTATGTAATGAAAAATCACTGTCTTTTCAGAAACATCATCACAATTATCATTGTGAGATAAACAATGCTGATCATTTGTTTAACTGTATATTGACCAAAGTAGACCGCTTTGTGCATTCTTGATGTGAAGTGTCCCATTTCACTTCACTGATTCCAAAGATGCTACTTCTTAATCCTCCTGTTGGCTTAATTTAAATTAATTGTGTATTGCCTATATGGAAATATACAATTTGAAAATAATGTATTTGTTGTAAAAATACGGTCACACAAGGTAAGAAACTTCAAACTGCATAGTAAAAAATGCATTTAGGAAATTCTTCACTGGTGTTAAACTCTAAAATGGGACATTTTTGGCCCAAAGACAACAGGAGGGCTTAATATAATGTTCCTACATTGTATTTATCTAGCTGCCTTCATTCAGTTTTGGGAACATTCGTAAGCAGTAATGTACTAAAAAAATATAGCTTTCTTTGGTATTTTATAAGGTAGAAATCAGTAACATTTTAAAATAAATTCTAAACATTTTGTTTCAAGTGGCTTTATATTACTTTTAAAATTGTTTATATATATATTGTTAGCTAATTTGTGCAACTCGTAATGCATATATTTAAAAGCAAAATAAAAAGCACTTCTTAGTGTGGGGTCCATAAACATAGCATATTGCTGATTTGCAATCTTTGAGTTTCATTGAGCTTATTGTTTAAATTTTACATGAATGCAGATAATCAGTGTTTTTTTGTGTAAGTGAGCAGTAACAAACATTACTTTATTACACAATTTTTAAGATGAAAAACTTGTACACATTTGGGAGTCAAAGACTGTAGAACAACACTGTTTTGTGTAAGATGAGCTTACCTTTGCCACAAAAATTCACCAATTCACAAACAATTCTTTGGAATGCCCACAACACAGTATGCATGACATGCAAATTAAATCAGTTTTTCACAAGGTGATTATATATATATATATTTTTTTTTTTTTTCACATATATTATTTATGAATGAAGCCTTTCTGTAGTAAGCTTGAAGCTTTCCAGGCAATCAGGCAACCAGCCGCTCTCAGTGTGTTTTCTTTTTGGTGTGTGTGAAAATCAATGTGTTGTGCCTGTGTTAGCTGGCCACACTTCCAAGGCATGCAGCCAAATCAGCACAAGGCTCCAGAGGCAATCTCTGCTAGGCAAATAAACAACTCAAGTTTTTCCTATTTATTATGATAAGGCCCATCCCTCCTGTTTACTATGATAAAGCCCATCCCTTCTAGGTGGGTAAAGTCAAGTGTAATTAAATACACTGATAATGGTTTAAATGTTTCTAATGACAAATTTGCATATTACATGTGTACAATAGTATATTTGATAGAGCCTAGCACTATACTGATCAGGTACACTACACTCAGATGACCCTGAATTGTTTGTGAGCTCGAGCAGTCCAGTATTATTCCATTCTTGAACATGACAGTCGTGTCTTTTAGTGGCTAACAGACAACTGGAACTTCATTCTTAAGATAACAATAATAAGATTATAAGATAACAGATGGATAGATAGATAGATAGATAGATAGATAGATAGATAGATAGATAGATAGATAGATAGATAGATAGATAGATAGATAGAACTTAATTTGTCATTGGTTCAAGTTTATTGTTATATGTACAGAATTTTGATCTTTTCAATTTAGTCCACAGATTCTAACATGGTCTTCTCAATATTCACTGCATTATCAAAGAGCTGCACTAAAAATGTAAACCATTGGCAGTTAATCTGTCCATCACGATAAACAAAAAACACTGCTACCGTGCAGAAAAGAAAACATGGACTGGAGGGGCTGTGTAGACATTTCTCAAACATAGTACAATTTAAGTAGGGTGACCAGACGTCCTCCAAAAGGAGGACATGTCCTCTTTTTTAACATGGTTTCCTCCGTCCTCCAGGCATTCCAAAAATTCATCAAAATGTCCTCCTTTCACAGAATCACGAACAGAGTTGACCATTTTTGACTGATTACATATGATATATACCGAGAACGAGCAGCCTTCAGCCATTCTCCATTCATCCACGTCACCGCGTGACATTACGTTACGTTATCACGTTATTAATAATTGTAATATCAAGTAGCGGCAACACTGTTTTATATTCTATTTCCGCCCGACGGCCCAATGGATAGCGGTTAGCGGTTGATTGGAGTTGAAAAATATATTTGGTCATTTTTGTCCTCCTTTTTGACTGTCGGCGTCCTCCTTTATAGCCGAACCCATCTGGTCACCCTAATTTAAGTCATATTTCACTCTATTAAGTTGAAGTCTTATGCAAATACCATCAGTGCTAAAAACACAAATACAGAACAAGATGTGTGAATCTCTCCACATGATATTGGATAATAAACTTTAGAAAGCAAAATACAAATTTAGGGTTGTGGTCAGAGGCAACCAATCTGTAAAAAGATAAGTTCAGGAAAAATGCAATGAAAAACACAACATTGGTTTTGTAT
This sequence comes from Polypterus bichir lapradei, assembly GCA_026402145.1. Classification (NCBI taxonomy): domain Eukaryota; kingdom Metazoa; phylum Chordata; class Cladistia; order Polypteriformes; family Polypteridae; genus Polypterus; species Polypterus bichir. The sequence goes on along the minus strand of JANRMT010062808.1, from coordinate 61,133,887 downwards.
TGAAATCTTGTTCTACTATAATGTGCATTGTTTGCTATGAGTTTTTTTTTTCTGCAATATGAAACAAGTCCTGTAACTGATTCCCACTGGCATAGTTTCCAATAAGTCCTCTCTGCTTTTCCCCGCCTTTAGCATTTATATTGCCCAGCAATGTTATAGTATGTGTATCTCCATACTGCATAACAATTCAGTATATAGATAGATAGATAGATAGATAGATAGATAGATAGATAGATAGATAGATAGATAGATAGATAGATACTTAATATGTGATTATCCAGGTAAAGATAGCCAAATTATATACTTTTTACATTTTCATTATATAATCATTAATTATTTTTCTTTATATTTAAAATCTGAGAAAATTTGATCAGTACCTTGTATTTTTAGGCTCCCAATTCAGCATGAAGCTTCAGAAAGTAATAAGGGATAGAACCGGTTATACAATATCTCATGAAAAATGAATTATAAAATTGACAGCCACAGGCAAATGTGGCTCTGTGGCCCCAAGCGTATCACATTCTTTAAAAGAGAACTGCTGCCATTTGGGATTCACCTCTACAGTACACCCTGCATGTGAAACAAGGTTAAACTGCTTTGGATGACTTCTGAGTTCTCTTTAAAACCCATCGTTTTTACCCATGATATTGTTTTCATCTACATCACTGACATTTCATCCAACCACCATACTTTACTAAAAGTGAGGTAACAAAAGATTCCTGGGCTAAACCCTGAGTGCAGTGTCACTCAGCACCGATGGTTTAATAAGTTCAACTACATTGTTTTTTTTAAAGGCATTTGTAAATTGTTAGATACCCTGATTTTAAGCTATTAATGTGACTATAAATCACTTTAAAAAATGTAAATTTTTTGCCTGCTATTTTAACATTTTAAATGCTCATGCAAGAACTCAAAGCAGAAATAAATTATTATTTTTACACATACATTCAAATGCTACATTTTACATACTTGCCCTGTGTTGAATTTTTTAATTGTATAGAGAGGTGAGGGAGCTCATTTCAGTTTTTGTTATAGTTTTCTTGTGTAGTATTGCATGTTCAGTATCTGACGTGTTGTCTTTTATAGGACACTACATAACCATAGTTTCATAGTTCTGTGTATCTTAATAACCACAAAATGAAGTCATCTCGTTCATCACACAGATGAGCAAATTCAACGACTAAGAAAATAGTAACACTGGTGTGCTTGCAATCTTGTTTACACTGCTTTGGTGTCATTATTTTTTAACAAACTGTTGCTGAGCAAAGAAAGGTACTACAATTAGGTAAACACTCCTAAATGAATACTTAATTCAAAACAATATCAATTTATACAGTATTTGTATATGTTATTTGTCCCATGTACTTTGTAGTAGTGGACAAGAATTTTTATCCTCATGTTTTCATACAGAATGGAGAGAAGGAAGTTTGACATAATAGAACTCAATGGTGGCCAGTGCTATGCAAAGGCAAGCAATGTAAAAAACGGCCATGGATAAAAGAAAAAATATCTCATGTTGCTTGCATCACTTAATCCACATGTCTGTTGTACATTTGCTTGCTCAAAACATTACGTCACTTCCAAAATTTTCAGCATGTACATAAAAAGGAAAAACCAAAGACTCACAGGAAAGCCTTTTTGAATTGAAGACAGGACTCTTGACCAACAAATGACGGGGAAAGGTATTCAGGTCAAAAAGCTCATAAAAGAGAGCTTTTGTGTTTACTATCTATGTACGGAGTACTCTTTATGTACATGCTGATAATCCTGGAAGTTGAGTTTGGGGCATGGCTTGCCTACGGTGTGGGCAATTCAGTGAAAGTAGGGCTGGTCTTGCATTTTGTGTGGTCCTTTTGGGGCCTGCTTCTCTTTTTGTGCTTCACTGTGGCAGGATTTCATAACAGTCAGGCACCTGAAGTAGTTACAGCAACAATTTCAGCTGCTTGGCAAATACACAACACTGACATTTCACACAACCACCATACTTTACTAAAAATGTGGTATCAAAGGAATCCTGGGCAATGAATTTTGTTTTTAAACATAAAAACCCTTATGTTATATTTTGGTCCTACATTTGCTGAAGGGTATTTTACAAGTAAATTGATCGATAATATATCTGCACTTGTAGTCAGAAAATGTTAGGTATAAAAAGTGTAACTTCTTTTTACACATTCAATGACATGGATTAAATGAAAATGAAAGTCTTATAAACTACAAGAATTTCAGTTTTTCAACAGTAAAATTATAATAATACATGTGTGATTTGAGATGGGATAAAATGACAGATATAAATTAACAAAGCAGAAACAACCCAAAATATGTTTTGACTTTTTCATTAAATGGTAAAACTGAGGGCCACATTAAACATATGTAAATTATATTCTATTATAGCTTGGTGTGAATTTTCTTGTGTTAAGTTGAAAGATACTGTAGATCTCATTTGGCGGGAGTGATATGTGTATGTAATTAAGTAAATGAGTTTTCCTTCTGCCTGATAGTCGCCATGCCCAAGGTTGGTTTCTGCCTTGCATGTTCTCAGTTGTGAACTAGCAATGGACAATGCCCTTCAGAAAAGTACTAAAATTGGTTTATATTGCTTATCATAGAGCGCTGAATGGGGAGGGGGCAGTTGGTTTGGCATATATGAGCTGTTTTTAGCCTATAGTGATGTGCCAGAAATTCCAATGAAATTGAATCTGCAAGGAAACTTAGAATTTCTGAAGGCAAAAAAGAATTACTAAACTATGCCATGTCTTGGCACACATAAATTGTCTTCTTCAGGAATAAACAACCCCCCCACCACATACACACACACACACATTGTAGATGTTTTCTGTGACCCATGTTACATAACATTTAAAAAAAAAGAGAAATTATTTTTCTACAAGCTACTGATATAAAATTAAGTTAGAAATGTAATTAAATCAGTTTTATGTAGGTTAAAACTACCTACCTTACTGTATTGGCTGAAGTGATAAATCAAACTCCATTGCTTCATGACCAAATGTACAATAAGTTATCCTAATAAAAACACATTATTAAAATCATTAAAATTCCATTTACCCATCTTTTAGTCCTGCTTATCCATTATAGGGTCACAAAAAGCATGGAGTCTGTTGTAGCAGTATTCAGTACAAGGTAGGAATCAATTTTGGACAATAAACGTTTCTGTTGCAGGTTATAATCACACTATACTTGCCAGATCCTTTTAGATTTTCCATTCAACATATCTGAATGCAGTTGAACTATGGGAAGAAACCATCAAAGACATGCAACAAAAATAGAGATGCTCACTATTCCCACTACTACTAGAAATCAAACATTTCTACATTTTATAAGGGAACAACCTTCCTAGCCATTGTTAGGTATTTGCATGTGTTCCTTGTGAATGGCCATTTCTCTCTAAATATCAAGAGTTATATGATTGGCTGATGCTATATTTAGACAGGACAAACCCCCACAGTGTGCTCATTCATCATGCCCAATTGCCTTTCCAGAGTCCTTCAAACATTTGCTGGTGTTTAGTCTTTGTTTCCCAGCTCTTTTAGTTTTGAACTGATTATTTCTATATTTTTTCTGTGGCTATTTTTTCTCCACTGTGTTTCTGATCAGCTGTCTCCTGTTTACTGATGATGCCTCAGTCTTTTGTGGAATAAATCTATTTGCATTTTTATCAATTCTTTGGTTTCTGACCCCATTTTTTCAGAGCATAACTGTCAGGACTGCTAATACTAATCCACTGCTTCAAATCCATCTTAAAATGTGTAGTCTACTGTTTGCATTGGATACACATTTTTTAAGCTTGTGACATCATTTCGTGTATGTGAACGGCTTGACCAGGGAACTGCCAGGATGGCAAGATGCACTGCTGGATTAGCAAATGCTAGTGTTCTTTGTGATCCTATATGTATATTATTGTAAATACAAATTTAGTAACCCAGTGCTATAACTTTCTTCATTATGACACTCATATCACATTCCATAAACAAAAAGAGACCTTCTCTGAAATATCGCAGTAATCAGAAATAAATTTGCTTCTTGGCTGCGACTCTAACTAAACCTTATTGTGTATGACTGACAAACAGGTCAGTTTAACAATAGAATTACCAGAGCCTATGAAAAAACTTGTAGATCCAGCCCACCTTAAATCCATTCGCACCTCTCCGCCAGCGTCCTTTGGCCTGTAAATGTGCCGATAAATACAAGCAGGAAGCAGCTGGCTATTCCATCCCCCCACAGACTTAGAACGTGCATGAACTTCTCCCAGCTCATGCCTTAATTGATTATCTGGGAGTGAAGTGGAGTTTTAGAGTGGAAATAATAGATCATTATTTGGAACGCACATATTTCATGTGTGTTCTGTTTCTACAATAATCTGTGTAAACACATTTTTAAAACAGAAATGTTTTTCATATTTTAGTAGTAAATGACAAACTGTAGGCATAAACTAGAAGCCTCTAGTTACTATACCTTCCTAATGGTAACATAGTGTGTACCTCCTGAAAACTTTCAGGTTCAGAGGTTTTATCATAAAACATTTAAAAAGCAATAACAATCTTTAAGCAGATTAATGTCAATAGATTTGATCGTAACAATATACACATAAGAAGGCACCAGTCATTGAATATATAAGTATAAATTAATGTCCCTTGGTAAATGACAGTAGTAATTGTTTCATATTTAATGTCATGGCATAAAATAGATTTTTTAATTAGTTCATTATAACTGAAAAAATCCAAAACAATACTGCCTTACTGTGTATACATATATTAAAGGGGTTTCAGGAGTGAGGACATCAGGGTGGCACCACCTCTTTGCTCATTCTCCCCTCTTCTGTTTAGGTTGTTCTCCATGTATACCCTTTTTCCTCCTACATCCCAGAAGACATGCATGTTAGATTAGTAGATGACTTTAAGTGGCTTGTGAGTGGGCCTTGCAATGGACCCCTGCCATTCACCAATGCTTAGGTGTATGATGCAGTAACATTTAATTGAATTACATGGGTTGGAGAATTTCCTGTTATTTTTTAAAAATAGTTTGTTAAACTTAACTAATCAATGCATTATTTCACTTTGATAAAAGTGTATATATTACGGTACTGTACGGTACGGTAGTGGCTCAAATCTGCCTCTTATGAGGAACAATTTGGGAGTGACATCGTGATTTACCCTTCTTAATTTTCACCCTCATCCAAGAAGAGTCCAACCTTGAAGCAGACAAGTGACCCCACCTCCAGTACATCCTCTTCATGTGCTGCTGGCATAAAACCCAATGAACCAGAAAATAGTGCTCACCTTCAGGATTAACGATAAAGAGACATGTCTCTCTGGATTTACAATGTTTGACCCTTATTTGGTATTTTTATTATCATTTTTGATTATTTTTTTAACACTTCTACATGTTTTGCCTATTTGTAATTTTTTTTCATAAGTCTAGGAACTGGACAAACAAACAGATACACAAATACACAGACACATGGTGGATAAGCTGATGTCTGTCTGCCTGGTAGTTGCTGTCTGATGGATGTATACAGTGTTTACATTTTCAGTGCATCATCCACTGTAATTTATACTGTAATGCATGCAGTAATAAAATGAATTGCATTCTTCCTTTCAACTGATGGCGCACCGCAAACATTAGCATTGCTTTTACGAAACCCAAACAAAATGGTATACAGTATAACAGCGACATAACAACTGGATAGACACAGACATTTTATAAAAGTGGATGGTCATTTCTTTAGAAAATTTATTTGTTTTATTTTCAAGTCTATAACACATTTAATTTTAAAATTACCTGTGGCCAAAATTATTTCTGCTGCACCTAGACACTTTTCTATAGGATGCATGTAGAAAAGGCATTTATATATCTCCTATTTTCTTCATCCATTTCCAATGTTGTAAAAATGATTAAGTATATAAAAAGTAGACCTCTTAAATCACATCTGTTTACCACGAGGTTGAGTCAGAGCATGTTAATCTTCTTCTTCCTCAATAAAAAGCAGGATGGATATCTAAAAGAGACAAAGTGTCGTCACAAATGTTTAAACTGAGGGATGTGTTTTTTTTTTAAACTTCAGAAGTAAGAATTCTGAATGTCATTTCCAGATGATACTTGGATTGCAAGTATCATACAGTAGTTGATATACAGTATATGAACATATAAACAAGATTAGTTCAAATACAATGAAAAGATGAAAATATTTTCCAATGATATCTCCGAAAGCTTCGATTTTAAGTTAAGCTTGTGTGTCTCCATGGTGAAGAAAGTCAAAGTGAATACTGAATATTACCACATATTGCAGCAACAGAGAATAAAGAGATCATGCCATTGATTTCTGAGCATCGTGTAGTACATAAAAAAAAAATAGTTTTATTTTCCAAACTTGCATCCCAAAGAAAATGCATGTAAAAAAGTGTTTTTTCAACCCATCTGTATCAAGCCAGTCCTAGCTTAGTCTCACAAGGATATTGAAATTATTTGAAATACAAAATGATAACAGTTGGAAATTGTATCATAAAGAAGTGTTTCTTGATAAATTAAGGATTAAAATGAAGAATGAATATCTTTACATTGAGAAAAAAGCTCAGTTAATTTTATTACATTTTTTAAATCTTAGCTGTGTGATTTAGGATTTTCTTTATTATGAGTATAAAACTAAAAAGAGAGAGAGCCTACAAATGATTGAGTTGTAATGAAAATATATAATATCAAAAGATCTGTAAATTATATAAGGCCCAAATATCTTATTGAAAAGACTCAGCCATAAACCAGGTTACTCTGTTTTGTTTATTTCATGGTGTGGGCACTAGGAGGCACTCCAGATCCCCAAACACCCAACGCAAACAGGCACGGACACAACATAAAAGCACAGAGTCTTTTATTGTGGGAAAACTCTTTTCTCAAAGTGTTTTGCAATATTTATCACATAAAGTGAAAAGGTGTATTGAACTTTAGGAAATTTGGTAAATTAAAAATAATTTACAGAGACATATTAATCTATCATAAAAATACATTACATTGGGGAATGACTGCATCATAAAAATAAAGTCTTTACAGTTATTAAAATATTAAAATTTTAAGGTTGATGGAAACACAATACAGTGATCCCTCCTTAATCACGGGGGTTGCATTCCAGAACCTCCGGCGAAAGGTGAAAATCCGTGAAGTAAAAACCATGCGTTTATATTGTTATTTTTATATTGTCACGTTTGGGTCACAGATTTGCACAGAAACACAGGAGGTTGTAGAGACAGAGACTTTAAAACACTGCAAACAAATATTTGTCTCTTCTTCAAAAGTTTAAACTGTGGTCCATGACAAGACAGAGATGACAGTTCCTTCTCACAATTAAAAGAATGCAAACATACAGTATCTTCCACTTCAAAGGAGTGCGCGTCAGGAGCAGAGAATGTCAGAAAGAAAGAGAGAGACGGAGAGAGAAAAGCAAACAATCAAAAACCAACCAGAATGATGAAATGCAAATTTTATGAGAAGTCACATTTTCAAACAGTGGACACATATTGGCAGAATAATAGAATGTGTGATTTGGCTCAGTAGTATTACTTTCATAGCTTTACACTTAGAAAATGTAAAAGGTTCAAAAAAACTTAAAAGTTACCCTACAGCGTTTTGAATTTCGTTATATATATTCTCATAATAAAAAATAAGGTTTCATTAGTTTTTCATTAGTTACTGATTTTTTAAAAATCTCACCATGTGGCATTTAAATTAAAAAGAACCAATATGGCCTAATCATTTATGATTAAAAGAGCAGAGCATATTTACCACCCACCAACTTAAGTAAACACTTAATTTCAATGTGTTCTTTCCAGGCTACGCATTGATAAAGCAAAATAATTCACTATTATCTGGAACAGCTTTGCCCAATCAGATTTTTGTTGTTTCATTTTAGTTATAAGGGCCCTACCAATGAGTTATACATTTTGGGTACTTTCAAGTGGCTCAAATCTGCCTCTTATGAGGAACAATTTGGGAGTGACATCGTGATTTACCCTTCTTAATTTTCACCTTCATCCAAGAAGAGTCCAACCTTGAAGCAGACAAGTGACCCCACCTCCAGTACATCCTCTTCATGTGCTGCTGGCATAAAACCCAATGAACCAGAAAACAGTGCTCACCTTCAGGATTAACGATAAAGAGACATGTCTCCCTGGATTTACAATGTTAGGAGGTCAGAATTAAAGGAAGCCGTTTTTCACCTTTCATCTTTTAGCCTCAACCCTTTATGGTTTCAGTTTGTGTTTATTTTTCATTGAAATACTTTAAATATTCCAAACATTATGCAATAAATTAGTCATTTTTCTATGGACAAATTATTAACTACAGATTCCAATATCAAATTTCACTTTAGAAAGTGGATACAATATACAAAAAAATGAAAAAAGAGACAAAAGACTGAATTTCAAAAATGTTATTTCTTTTTCATGTAGCCGGTGTTTTGTAAATTTTTATATAGTACAGTAGTCCCCCCATATACAGGAGGGATATGTTTCATGTGCCAAGCAAACACCCCATGGACTACACCGATTCTTCTATATTCAGTCAATCTGCAGGAGTCAAGTTTCTGAGAAACCCCACGGATATGAAAACTGCATGCAGATACTGAAGACACATTGATCCTATGCTCTCTGTTCTCTCCTGTCAAGGGTGATAATCCTTCCGCAGGTTCACCTACAGAAAACTTGTTAAAAGTTTTACTTCCTCTATAGACATGTTCGATTAGTTCCGCCAGAGACTGTGTGTGTTTCTGCCAATTTGAGGACTTTGTGCAAGCTTATAACCTAAATTTACTGGGAATTTCTTGTGTGTGGAAAGCAATTGCAAGCCCTAGCTTTGATTACAAATGGTGTTCAGTGGCTTACCAGACACCACTTGGCACTGGATAGATACATGTTGATCCATTCAGTGAAATGTGAGTGCAGTCCCCGAAGATCAGGGCATCTCAGACTGTTATTGCTATAGACTGTGGGTGTTGTGAAATAGGATACTTTTTTTAGTTGCTGATAAGCGAATCCACAGTTTTACTGTATTAAGCAAAATAAAAGTTACATTAATAGCGGTACCACAAGCGTGGATGAAGTTTACACTACAGAAGCTACAGATTGACTAACAGTGAGAGGGAGGGTAGCTAGAGCGGATGGTGTCACAAACGGTCAACATTGAGATCATTCATAGGTGGGTGCATAGTTAATTCAATTTTGTTAATTTTTCATGTTTGTATTTATTTTTCTTTCATACACCTTTCACACCACTGATAACTGAATCTGTGGTTGAGCTGGGAGGCACTGTATGGTAAATTCTAAGTTATGTGTTTTCTTTTTCAGATTAAAAATTGGTTTGACTCTTCGCTAGCAAGGAAGAAGCAGAAAAAGAATTAAGAAAGCTGATCCCGGGACTATTCTGATACATAATAGTGAGTCATGGCGGTTAAAATGATAAAGCAAAGATTAATAATCTTTTGTCTGATCTATTCGTTTTAAAATACGGGTTTTTATCAGCATATATTCTCATTATTACTTAGTATTACTAGGGCGCTATCTGTTTATGTTTTATTGTGCTTAATTATATATTTATTTATTTATTTTTCTTCTCTTTTTCTTTTCTAATTATCTCATCTCTACCCTAAACGAGACTGTTCAATATCATACCCTAGGTTTACTTTTATTGCTATTACTGCATTAAGACTGGTTATGCTTCTTCTGGACACATTTTTAATACCATCCCCTGGGTTTATTACCTGGGTGTATCATCTTAATGCACTAAAATTGCTGAAGACTATATATATATATATTTTAAGTGCAAAACTCCCTTTTTTTTTTTTTCTTTTTTTTTAGAGATATCTCTATCTTTTAACCCTAAAGCGCCGCTGCATTGGAGCTTGTTTTGCTTTGGTTGTACTCTGTCTCTGGGTATGTCAGAGGACTGGGACTGTGTGAAGTGGGTTTTAGCCTCACTTGGGGAGGCAAAAAGGGAGGGTGGGGGGTTAAGGGGGGGAGAGAAAGAGAGCAGGCCTGATCTATACCTAATCTATCCTCTCAGTCTTTATAATTATAATAAGACTATAAAATGACATCAAAAACTCAGAATCAGTGTCTCCATGATGGGACAGTTAACTTTGTAAGCTGGAATGTTAAAGGCCTGAATCACGAATTAAAGAGAAAGAAAGTACTCTCTCACCTAACAGGTCTAAATGCTAAAATAGTATTTTTACAGGAAACTCACTTAATAAGCAAGGATCAGTTCCGGCTGCAAAAAGACTGGACTGGCCAAATGTTCCATTCTAGCTTTACGAAGAAAACTAGAGGTGTGGAAATTCTCATACATAGAACTGTTCCATTTGTAGCATAAGGGGATCAATCTGTTCTTAATTTTTCTCTTTGTAAAAACTTGATTGCTTTGTATGGATTGTAATAAAATTAATTAAAAAAAAAAAAATAATAATAATTGGTTTGACTAATTCAATTTAATCAATGGGTCAGTCACCTGATTTATACAGCTGGTGGGTGGCAGGCCATATTGCAGGCATAGCCATTTATGTTTCAGAAATTTTGTCTTGTGTGCTGCACTACTTCTCTTGTATGAAGGAAATGACAATGAACAACGCATTATGCAAATTAGCACATCTTTAATAGCTTTCTGTCTGGTTAAAATAGTGTGCTAATTGATGATGTTTTAATTGTCATCTTCTTCCTTTGTGTATGTTGCTTTCCCAATAAAGCATTTTTTGTAAACTGACTTAGACTTACCCTAGATAACCTCCTCTGAAATGAATTAGTCAATTCTCATATCAACTGTTGCCAAAGCAGTTTTGCAGCTGCAACAATTTGATGTGGTCTTGTGATTTTGTGAAGTTTTGTCTCAATATATACTTTCTGACTGAATCATTAAATTCAACTGCAAAACAAAATGCACAGATAAAGTCCACACTTTAAAACGTAGCAATTTCTATTGCGACTAATGCATTCCTGTTATAGCAATTGTTTTATACCTGTTTCATGGCTCAATGCTGGTGTATGAGAACAGGCCATTTGTATTAGCACAAAGTTTATCCAAGGGCACAAGAAGAGGATTGACATGTAATTAGGGGACCACTGTTTTTGAAAAGATGCTTTCACTGAAACATAAGCAAAATACTCTGTTGGTTAATGCGAGAAAAATATAATGTGCCAGCATTGGCCCAATACAGATTGTTTACTGGGATTCTAATGCTGGCAATTCCATCGTATCCAAAAGCATATGAGGCTTATTGTGCAAATGTACTAAGAAACTGTTTTTTTGAAAGCAATATGCCATAATAAATAAAGCATCTGTTTTTTCAACAATAATAATCTATTTGCATAATTCCTATGGCACACAGACACTGTGGCATCATACCTAATTCTCTCTTTTGGGCATAAATACTTTCTCTTCATTTTTAGCAATTAGTTTACTGCCATCTGCTACTCTGCCTTTAGCTTTTGTTTTTTAGTGTAGGTTACACTCAATGGACTGTTTCTTTTAGGGATTAAATTAATTTTATTTACTAAAATACTACATTATGCACAGGAATGCACAAATTGTGTTGTTTCAATTTTATGATGGCAGCTGCTTGTTTATTCTCTTACTGTCTGATGAAACTTCTGATTGTGGGCACCTGGATTTTTAAGAGTGTTGTGAATATACAATGTGATGGACAGCCCCATGGATTAGGAGTTGTCAGGGAGAAATGGGTGGCATTGTAAAAGTACAGCCTCAAGAGGAGATGAAAAAAAGTTGGCTGGGATTGGCTCTGGCAGACCCCCGTGACCCTGTAGTTAGGATATAGTGGGTTGGATGATGGATGGATGGATATAGATCTAATAACATTAGTATTATATATAATATATTATATACTAGCAAAATACCCGCGCTTTGCAGCAGAGAAGTCGTGTGTTAAGTTATGAAAAAGAAAAGGAAACATTTTAAAAATAACGTAACCTGATTGTCAAAGTAATTGTTTTGTCACTGTTATGAGTGTTGCTGTCATCAAGGATTTGATTATCATTATTTCTTTCAATCAGGTTCGTATTTGGAGGACGTGTTGTGTTCAAGTTACATTCCGTGTTTGTCAACCGTTGTAAAGATAACAGGTTTCATTCATCGAAGTGTTCACTACCCAAATCGCCATGCGAGTATTTTGCGGCAGCGTCTCTATTAAGTTGTGGATTTGCCTGCGAGTATTTAGTGACAGTGTGTTTATTAACTTGTGGATTTTTCTGCGAGTATTTGGCGGCAGCGTCACAAAGTTGTTTTCGTCTAGCTGATTCAGAAAATGTACCGCGACGTCTGACACACCTCCTTTTTAGTGTTTTGTCACAGCTTGGATTGCTGCTCTCATGATCGGTTTGAGTCTACATATATATATATACACATATATACATATATTTATATACATATTGTGAACGCTGGCCCCGGCACAGACAGACGGACAACATTTTTGCACCCACACACCGTTTATTTACACTATAATATTTACAGTCACGTGCACTCACAACCCCAGTGCCTCCAGCACCGATTCCCCCAATGTCCAGGGCTCACAGTCCTTATGCCTTCCTGGCCGCCTCCCGTCCTCTCTCTCCAGCTCAGTCTGCTACCTCCCGACTTCCACCTCTCGACTGGAGAGAGGCGGCCCCTTTTATGGGAACCCGGATGGGCTCCAGCTGCTTCCCGGCACTTAACGTTGGCCACACCCCCGTGTGGCGGAAGTGCCGGCTGCGCACCCGGAAGCCGTCCGTGTATCCCCTGTCATCTTCCCCCCGGCACTTCCTGGTGTGGCGGAAGTGCCGGGCTCCCGGGATAATTAGGCACTGGGGCGCCGCCTGGCGGTGGCCACGGGTCCCTACAGGGCTGGGCTTCCACGCCCTGTACCCGAGGCCCCCTGCATAACCAGGACGGACGCCCCCACTCGGTCTGGAGGAGGCACACGCTCCTCCTCTGGTCCTCCAAGGCGTCCCGACCGGGCTCCAGCCCCGGCCGAGGACCACATGGGATAAACCGGCATCGGGGCGCCGCCTGGCGGTGACCACGGGCCCCTACAGGGTAGGGCTTCCATGCCCTCGACCCGTGGCCCCCAACAGAACCAGGACGGACGCCCCCTCGCGGTTTGGAGGAGGCACAAGCCTTCCTCACGTCCTCCTGGGCGTCCCGGCCAGGCTCCAGCCCCGGCCGGGGACCACAATATCTACTGTACATATATACATATATACACATATACATATATATACACATATATATATACACACATATCTACATTATATATACACACACATACATACACACACACACACAAATATATATATATATGTGTGTGTGTATGTGTGTGTGTGTGTATGTATGTGTGTATATATAATGTAGATATGTGTGTGTATATATATATATATATATATTGTGACAGATTAGGGTTCGCTCGCACCCTTGTACCCTCAGACTACACGTCAGGCACCAGGTAAAAGTCCAATAATGATATTTATTATAATAATAAAGTGCACAAAGCACGCTCCTCTCCACAATTCTCAATAAACAATACAATAATTAATCAACCAATCCTCCACTCCCAGACGCTTTGCCACCCTGCCTCCCAACTCAGCTCATTGTCTGGGAGTTCCCATGATCCTTTTATACTTCCTGACCCGGAGGTGTTCCTGCCCAACAGTCCACAAGTCCTTATTCCTTCCGGGTCAGGGTAAATAGTCCTTTTCTTTTCAACCCGGAAGCCCGTCGCTCTTCCTATGACGAACTTCCGGGTCATAAGGTACTGTGGTCCCCGGCCGGGGCTGGAGCCCGGCCGGGACGCCCAGGAGGACCGGAGGAGGGCTTGTGCCTCCTCCAGACCGCGAGGGGGCGTCCATCCTGGTTATGTAGGGGGCCTCGGGTAAAGGGCTTGGAAGCCCAGCCCTGTAGGGACCCGTGGCCACCGCCAGGCGGCGCCCCGATGCCGGTTTATCCCGTGTGGTCGAGGACCAGAGGAGGACTTGTGCCTCCTCCAGACCGAGAGGGGGCGTCCGTCCTGGTTATGTTGGAGGCCACGGGTAGAGGGCTTGGAAGCCCAGCCCTGTAGGTACCCGTGGCCACCGCCAGGCGGCGCCCCAGTGCCTGATTATCCCGGGAGCCCGGCACTTCCGCCACACGGGGGTGTGTCAGCGGGAGATTGCCGGGAAGCAGCTAGAGCCCATCCGGGTTCCTATAAAAGGGGCCGCCTCCCTCCAGTCATTGACAAGAGTCGGGTGGAAGAGTGGCAACGTCTGGAGGAGGAAGGAGGTGGTCAGAAGAAAAGAGAGAGAGAAAGAGAGAGAGAGAAGAAGAAAAGAGAGAGAGAGAAGAAGAAAAGAGAAGGCATTGGAGTGGCCTGGACTGAGGAGTATTGGGGATTGCTGAGCTGAAGTGTAAAGAAATGGAAAATAAACCTGTGTTTGTGGGTGACATGAACGTGTCTGCCTGTCTGTGTCCGGGGCAAGGTTCACAGTACAAAGAACTCTTCGGTCCTCCCTGCAGCTCCCTCTCGTGGCCCCCATGGCATCCAGCAGGGCGGTGCATAAAAACTCCATTGTCCATAATGCCCTGCTGGTCTTCTGGGAACCTCCATGCTGCAAGGAGGGCTCCACCTGGCAGCTTGGGGGTATTGGCCGGGGTACATAGCCGGCCATATCTTACAATATATATATATATATATACACACAGGTATATATGTGTGTGTATATATATATATATATATATATATATATATA
>JANRMT010062808.1:61002258-61119022 GCA_026402145.1 Polypterus bichir lapradei | reverse complement strand
TATATATATATATATATATATATATATATATATATATATATATATAGCTGATTACCCATTGGCTTTGGTCACTGAGTGCAAGGGAAAAAAAATAAAATGTAGTCTATAAGTTATTAAACAGTAAAACATTAACGTTTTAAGAAGTAAAGATACATTGAGCACTACTGGAGTGGTTTCGGGTAAACTACATTTTAAAGACGGTATAACACAACAGATAAGTAGTACTAACAGCAGCAAAAATGTATATGGATCATCTCACGGTAGTAGATCCCTTTCGAAAGGTGCTACACGACGGCTGTGGTATAGAAATGACATTTTCTATGTGAACGTCCAAATTTCTGCCTGTGGTAATGTGCCTTACCGGCATTGCCAGCATTTAAAGAAAATTACTTTTGTGTCCTCTGCAGTGTTAAGAGAGAAAGGCTTTGTTTTGGGATAAAAGGAAAAAAGGTGTAAAGAAAGGAAACTTGCCTTTTACTTTTATATAGTGTACAGAGACGTCTTCGCTGACGATATGAGTGCCTTTTGGGGACCGTCGCGGTGGGTCTCGTGTAGACTGGTGAGACGTCCCTGCCATTAACCGGCCGGGATGGCACTGTCGGTCCTCCACTCCTGTGTGTGTCTTCCACGACCTCATAATCGTATACGTGCAAAAGAAAGTGCGAAGCGCCTTAATATTAGTTTGCCACGGTCTAGAAAAGGGATCCTGTGTTTGCAGTTGTCTGGGCTATAGCTCAGGGGAAGGAGGAAAAAATTAAAAGTGTTTACTTTACCTTATATGGGCAGGCACTCAATTACGTGGGAGGTGTGATGACATGAGACGCAACTCCGCCTCCCACGGCCATCGAGAGGCAGTCTATTACAGTATATGGACGAAAAAATAGGTTCCAGTTATGACCATTACGCATAGAATTTCGAAATGAAACCTGCCCAACTTTTGTAAGTAAGCTGTAAGGAATGAGCCTGCCAAATTTTAGCCTTCTACCTACAAGGGAAGTTGGACAATTAGTGATGAGTGAGTGAGTGAGTGAGTCAGTGAGTGAGTGAGTGAGTGAGTGAGTGAGTGAGTGAGTGAGGGCTTTGTCTTTTATTAGTATAGATATTCAGATGACTTAGTCTATTCCAAATTGTAACACACAGTAAGAATATCATCAGAACAGAAAACTGATTTTCTTCGCTGAGAACAGACTACCAGTATTCAACAAGCCATCTACTAAAACAAATGTGTAAACTGTCTTTTACATTATGTCACTGACGTGCGAGTAGGAGGATGTTGTATGGACCAAGTAAAGGTAATTCCACGCCAGGCCAGGGGGTTGCGGGCTGCACTAAACCTTTTCCTGTTATCTCTACAGACCAGCCATGGGAAAACCTGTCTGATTCAGAGCTGATGATGTCGCTTCTGGAACTCAGCATGATGTTACTTCTGGTACCGGCACCCAGAAGAATGTCACTTCCGGTGCACAAACTGACGTCAGAAGAACATCATTTCCGGTTCCTACACATCACTTCCGGTCTGATCCCTTAAAGCCACTATCTTTGCAAACCCTCACCAGTTCTGTTTTGGACTCAGTATTGTGAAAATCTCTGTGCAATTCAAAAAACCCTTTTGCAGCCAGGAATATTATACGTGTGGCTACCCCAAGCCTTTTTAAGTGTGTCGAGTCTGTTCCTTTTCACAGTGGTGTAGCTAGCAGGATGATGACCTCTTGGACAGATCGGAAGTCAAACCAAAGCCTAGACTTGAAACACTATACAAATCCACAACTAAATAAAAGTCAGATGGGTAAGTACCGCTACCCGAGTGGCCGAGTGGAGGACAGTTGGGGCGTGTCAGGGAAAGCTTCAGTATGCTTCGACCTATCAACCTGTTAATGGTCCAGGGAAGTGTAGAACCAGGACCCACAGGATAGAGTCTGGTGCATCTGGAAACACACTGGGGACTTATTATGGGCTCCCGAGTATGGGGACTGTCCATAAATATCCCACAAAAGGTAAGCCTTTTTTGATAAAGGTAGGAGAAGGTTTAGTGCACCCTGCCACCCCCTTACCTTTGCTTGGTCCGCACAACGTCCTCCTACTCGCATGTTTGTGACAATTAGAGATGCCTGGCTTGGAACATCTCCATAAATCTAGTGCTTTTCAGTAGCTACAATGTGCTAGTACTCTGATATTAAAAAAAAAGATGTTGACCAGTAGCCATATATGTAGGCCCAGTATGTGGTGAGATAAATCTACTTTTGTAATCTGATGTCAATGCAGGATCATGATAGCCAAACTTTAAAACTTTTTCTAAATTGGAAACTCTCCACTGTGTGATGTGTTGGTTTTAACCCACTGACAGTAGTTTTAAATCACTTTTAAATTATTTATACTCATCTTTCAAAAACTGTACATCAAACTTTGGACGTTGTGCATCTTTATTATCCCTCATCCTGTGCCTGGATGTCATTATTCCTCAAGAGCTTGCTTTTAAAAATCAGTAAACTGCATTGCAGGCTGAAAAATGGCAATCTCCACTTCACAAAATTACTGGCATTTTTCCTTGGCTGTATCATATAAATTTGTTAGGCTGAAAGCTTAGGGATGTGAAGAACCATCATTATGGCATCTCAGAAAATTGTTCTTAATATTTTTGAAATATTTCCAACCATTTTTAGGATTGTTTATCCTAATGTTGGATTCATTTCTTAAACATAAAACAAAGAAACTTCTTGAAGTAGTAGACTAGTTTGGGGGCAAAGAAAAACAAGTTAATGTTAGAACTTTTTTACAACATTATTTTTGTTTAGTGTTTTGATCGATTCAGTGAACTTTTTGGTTTTCAGATACCATTCTCATTGCTACAATAGAGTCTGTTAAGAAATTTTGGTATAACTTGCTTACTGATCTTTATGAATGAGACCAAGGGGTGCTGGAAGGGGTTTAAAATTGGAAAAAGGCAGAATTAGTGATAAAAGGTTGAATAGATGGAACCAGAGTCAAATACGAACACAGGGTAATGATAAAGCACTGGTCAACATCAAAATATTAGAGAGATAAAAAGAAAGGCAGAAGATAAAGGGAGGTGGAAATCTGTGGTTGACAACTATCAGATCGAAGAAGGCACATAAGAAGAAGTTGACGCTGGAAAAATTCTGTTGTGATCAATTGTTTACCGTGGAAAGCTGCAACATTAAAAAATGAGACGTACAACTAATAGCACTCCTCTAATGTACACTTTTTTGATAAATTATTACTTATAAAATTGCTGCTTTAACTTGAGCAAAATGGTATCTATTCTAATCTGACCAAATATCATTTTAAAATAGCTTTATGAGGGATCTGTAGTTGGGAAATAAAGTTTTACGTTTCAAATTCTGAAAAATGTGCCTTGCACTCATTCAGGTTAGAGTTTATTCTGTGGTTTATCATTTGAGAAAGAGTTGGTAGATTAATTAATCTATATGTCAATGTAAACTTGGGCCAAAATATCAGTGTGCTGGGAAGGGCATTGGTAGTGGAACATTATCCCTGTCTAATATATAACCAAATGCTCTTTACTCAAACTATGGAATTCAGATCTTTCAACAACAGAGTGTCCAATATAATGATTAAGATACATTATATTGTAAGTAACCATTTTTGAAGGTATTTTTCAGGGTATGATGTACTTTTTAGGCATTTACCACTTTGACTAATACATTAAAAATTGCAGTATTACAACAACCACATAATGTAATCTTTCCTAATATTATTGTATTGCATAATAACATTTAGAAATGGCAGATAGACAACTGGAAAGATTGTACTTAACTTGCAACCAATCGTGTGAATATAGCTTGAATATTGAAATTGTAAATTATTTCTCAACCTATAGAGATATAGGTTAGTAAGGCTGTTTTTTGTTTTAAAATATTGGGTGTGTTTCAGATTTTAGTAATACATTAGTTTAGGTACTGCAGAAATACATCTTTTACTCATTTACTCTTATGTAACAAGACATTAGCAAAGGCTTCTTCTGGTCTTCATAACACTTAAAACATAAGTAGTTTGGCTATTCATCTCTGTGCTGTGTGACATATTGATATGATGGTAACATTACTTACTTATTCATATGAAAGATTCACAGGTCGTGTACTAAATATGTAATATCAAGAGAACTGTGCCTCAGGTAAGCCACCTCAGACCACTCCAAAGTGAAGTTTTGTTAGTACGTCACATTGCAGAAATGAATAAACACTTTATCGATGCTTTGTAACTGTTATAAAGTCCCAAAGAAGTGCATGTTATGGTCCAGTTACATAATAATAAATGAGTAATAGATGCATTTTTGCAGTACCTAAACTAAAATGCTACTCCGATTATTGTTATCCCGTTGCGTCTTTTGTACATGCTCTTCATGGTTAAAATCTGTTAGACTTTTTTCCAAACTTCTAATATTTGTCAGTTCTGGCTTTTGTTTTGTTTTTATGTATATTTTACTGTTGCCTTTATTGTGGTTTAATATATATACTATTACTCTTGTCTGCTCTGTAGACACCCTTACGATGCTGCATGCTGTTATTGTCATTGTAAGTACTAATTAATGACGGGATGAGCTGCTTTATTGCGTCTAGAGGAGGCAGTGTGTTCCTACTGCTGCTCTCACCAGAAATAGCAGAAAGAATAACAGTGATAATGACAGAGAGTGTGTGACTATCCCAACATTGGACATGTGTAGGACATGTAATGTAAATTCAATATATAATTAACAATGGCAATACATTAATTAAATGAGCTAAACGTAAGAACATTACAAAGTTCAAAAAGTCAACTAATTTCTTCTCAAATACTGTTTCCAAAATGATCCTGATTTTGCACTTAAAGGTCCCCAAGGTTCTTCACTAAATCATACAGCAGGCAATTGATAACATCATTTATCAATGGTGGAAAAAATAATGAAGAGTATTTTTTTATGAGTTATTCTTTATCTCTCTTTTTTGGAACATTCTATACTTATCTTCTATGAATAAGTAAAGGAATATTTCAGTATTTTTTTAGGCCAAAGTTATTTCTTCACAATCATGGTATATGGTACAAATTATTATGCACCAGGACTGTGAATACTATAAATAATTTTGGCTTGATAAATACTGAACTTATCCTTTTAACTAACATGAAAATGTCTTTGAAGTCATAAGAGATGATTAGCAGTGGTATCACTGGGGGGCTTCTGGGGCTTTAGTGCCTGATCGCAACCATTCAACCCCTGATCAATAGGAACTCTCCTGCCTACCCATCCAATCATTTTTAAATCAGATTCATGTTCTATAATGCTATAAAACACATCTTCTGGATTTAGTTTATACTGCATGTATCTAAAAAAGAGACTAGTTCCAGACCTTGTGACACTGTAAACAAGCCCTATGTGCATGTAATCCTTGAATTTCAAAAAATAAAGCACTATTCAGTAACCACTGAAGGACAGAATTGGGTGGTTTATTGAATGACTAATATGGAGGAGTCTATGGAGAACCAGAATCACAATGATGGAAATGAGAACTTGAATGGAACTGAAAGAGAAGATTAAACTGCTATTGTAACTGGCAAAATATTCTTTGTTTCCCAATAAAGACAATAACAAAATGCAAGGTTTCAATTTTACATTAATTTATTTTTTTTTGCTTAAATGTTGCTACTCAGTCAAGACCATGCAGAGTATATTAATAAAATAATTAGCATATTCTATTGCAATGAACTTTGAGCTTCTACAACCCTTCATAAGAATCTGCATTTTCATAAAATGGTAGAATGACTGCGTCTTGTCTGGCTCCTAAGTAATACAATGCAGGTTTGCTAGCACTGTATTACATTTCATAACACATGTCAATTCACTGTATTTAATCTGGTACCACAGCAAATAATAAATATTGGTAATTTTATACACAATACAATTTTAATTATATACATTATATATATATATATACATCCATCCATCCATCCATCCTCTTCCGCTTATCCGAGGTCGGGTCGCGGGGGTAGCAGCTTAAGGAGAGAAGCCCAGACTTCCCTCTCCCCGGCCACTTCTTCCAGCTCTTCCGGGAGAATCCCAAGGCGTTCCCAGGCCAGCCGGGAGACATAGTCCCTCCAGCGTGTCCTGGGTCTTCCCCGGGGCCTCCTCCCGGTTGGACGTGCCCGGAACACCTCACCAGGGAGGCGTCCAGGAGGCATCCTGATCAGATGCCCGAGCCACCTCATCTGACTCCTTTCGATGCGGAGGAGCAGCGGCTCTACTCTGAGCCCCTCCCGGATGACTGAGCTTCTCACCCTATCTTTAAGGGAAAGCCCAGACACCCTGCGGAGGAAACTCATTTCAGCCGCTTGTATTCGCGATCTCGTTCTTTCGGTCACTACCCATAGCTCATGACCATAGGTGAGGGTAGGAACGTAGATCGACTGGTAAATTGAGAGCCTTGCCTTACGGCTCAGCTCTTTTTTCACCACGACAGACCGATGCAGAGCCCGCATCACTGCGGATGCCGCACCGATCCGCCTGTCGATCTCACGATCCATTCTTCCCTCACTCGTGAACAAGACCCCGAGATACTTAAACTCCTCCACTTGTGGCAGGATCTCGCCCCCAACCCTGAGAGGGCACTCCACCCTTTTCCGGCTGAGGACCATGGTCTCGGATTTGGAGGTGCTGATTCTCATCCCAGCCGCTTCACACTCAGTTGCGAACCGCTCCAGAGAGAGCTGAAGATCACGGCCTGATGAAGCAAACAGGACAACATCATCTGCAAAAAGCAGTGACCCAATCCTGAGTCCACCAAACCGGACCCCTTCAACACCCTGGCTGCGTCTAGAAATTCTGTCCATAAAAGTTATGAACAGAATCGGTGACAAAGGGCAGCCCTGGCGGAGTCCAACTCTCACTGGAAACGGGCTCGACTTACTGCCGGCAATGTGGACCAAGCTCTGACACCGGTTGTACAGGGACTGAACAGCTCTTATCAGGGGGTCCAGTACCCCATACTCCCGGAGCACCCCCCACAGGACTCCCCGAGGGACACGGTCGAACGCCTTTTCCAAGTCCACAAAGCACATGTAGACTGGTTGGGCAAACTCCCATGCACCCTCCAGGACCCTGCTAAGGGTGTAGAGCTGGTCCACTGTTCCGCGACCAGGACGAAAACCACACTGTTCCTCCTGAATCCGAGGTTCGACTATCCGACGGACCCTCCTCTCCAGAACCCCCGAATAGACTTTTCCAGGGAGGCTGAGGAGTGTGATCCCTCTATAGTTGGAACACACCCTCCGGTCCCCCTTTTTAAAGAGGGGGACCACCACCCCAGTCTGCCAATCCAGAGGCACTGTCCCCGATGTCCATGCGATGTTGCAGAGACGTGTCAACCAAGACAGTCCTACAACATCCAGAGCCTTAAGGAACTCCGGGCGTATCTCATCCACCCCCGGGGCCCTGCCACCAAGGAGTTTTTTGACCACCTCGGTGACTTCAGTCCCAGAGATGGGAGAGCCCACCTCAGAGTCCCCAGGCTCTGCTTCCTCATTGGAAGGCATGTTAGTCGGATTGAGGAGGTCTTTGAAGTACTCCCCCCACCGACCCACAACGTCCTGAGTCGAGGTCAGCAGCGCACCATCCCCACCATATACGGTGTTGACACTGTACTGCTTCCCCTTCCTGAGACGCCGGACGGTGGACCAGAATCTCCTCGAAGCCGTCCGAAAGTCGTTCTCCATGGCCTCTCCAAACTCCTCCCATGCTCGAGTTTTTGCCTCAGCAACAACCGAAGCCGCATTCCGCTTGGCCTGTCGGTACCTATCAGCTGCCTCCAGAGACCCACAGGACAAAAAGGTCCTATAGGACTCCTTCTTCAGCTTGACGGCATCCCTCACCGCCGGTGTCCACCAACGGGTTTGGGGATTGCCGCCGCGACAGGCACCGACCACCTTACGGCCACAGCTCCGGTCAGCCGCCTCAACAATAGAGGCACGGAACATGGCCCATTCGGACTCAATGTCCCCCACCTCCCTCGGGACGTGGTCGAAGTTCTGCCGAAGGTGGGAGTTGAAGCTACTTCTGACAGGGGACTCTGCCAGCCGTTCCCAGCAGACCCTCACAACACGTTTGGGCCTACCAGGTCTGACCGGCATCTTCCCCCACCATCGAAGCCAACTCACCACCAGGTGGTGATCAGTTGACAGCTCCGCCCCTCTCTTCACCCGAGTGTCCAAGACATATGGCCGCAAGTCCGACGACACAACCACAAAGTCGATCATCGAACTGAGGCCTAGGGTGTCCTGGTGCCAAGTGCACATATGAACACCCTTATGCTTGAACATGGTGTTCGTTATGGACAATCCGTGGCGAGCACAGAAGTCCAATAACAGAACACCGCTCGGGTTCAGATCGGGGGGGCCATTCCTCCCAATCACGCCCTTCCAGGTCTCACTGTCATTGCCCACGTGGGCATTGAAGTCTCCCAGCAAAACGAGGGAATCCCCAGAAGGTATGCCCTCTAGCACCACCTCTAGAGACTCCAAAAAGGGTGGATACTCCAAACTGCTGTTCGGCGCATACGCACAAACAACAGTCAGGACCCTTCCCCCCACCCGAAGGCGGAGGGAGGCCACCCTCTCGTCCACCGGGGTAAACCCCAACGCACAGGCTCCAAGTCGGGGGGCAGTAAGTATGCCCACACCTGCTCGGCGCCTCTCACCGGAGGCAACTCCAGAGTGGTAGAGAGTCCAGCCCCTCTCAAGGAGATTGGTTCCAGAGTCCAAGCTGTGCGTCGAGGTGAGTCCGACTATATCTAGCCGGAACCTCTCAACCCTCCTTGAACCGTCACCTTATTGTGGTGGAGGGGTTTGCGTGTCTCAATGATCCTAGGAGCTATGTTGTCCGGGGCTTTATGCCCCTGGTAGGGCCACCCAAGGCAAACTGGTCCTAGGTGAGGGATGAGACAAAGAACGGTTCAACAAACCTCCAATGAAGAGTAAAAACTGTGGACGACGTTTTCCCTTGCCCGGACGCGGGTCACCGGGGCCCCCCTCTGGAGCCAGGCCTGGGGGTGGGGCTCGATGGCGAGCGCCTGGTGGCCGGGCCTACACCCATGGGGCTCGGCCGGGCACAGCCCGAAGAGGTAACGTGGGTCCTCCTTCCCATGGGCTCACCACCTATGGGAGGAGCCAAGGAGGTCAGGTGCAATGTGAGTTGGGTAGTGGCCGGCGGCGGGGACCTTGGCGTTCTGATCCTCGGCTACAGAAACTGGCTCTTGGGACGTGGAATATATATACATGCTATTTTTATATACAGTATACATACACTGTTTTTATATTTTATATTTGTCATTTTATAGTTAAAAATATAAATAAATATGAATAGATTGTTTAAAATTAACACAAGGTATACATCAGCTATTAAGTAGTTATGTTTCAGGAATGCCTGTTATAAATAAGTTAAAGAAATGCACAAAACAAGAAAAATAGTATACAAAAAGGATAAATGCAGTCCACAGGGATCAGAAAATGGATCTTGACAAAATTATTTAAATTGTGTATTTATTATGGGCGGCAGGGTACCACAGTGGTAGCGCTGCTGCCTAGCAGTTAGGAGACCCGGGTTCGCTTCCCAGGTCATCCCTGCGTGGAGTTTGCATGTTCTCCCCGTGTCTGCGTGGGTTTCCTCCGGGTGCTCCGGTTTCCTCCCACAGTCCAAAGACATGCAGGTTAGGTGCATTGGCGATTCTAAATTGTCCCTAGTGTGTGCTTGGTGTGTAGGTGTATGTGTGTGTGCGCCCTGTGGTGGGCTGGCTCCCTGCCTGGGGTTTGATTCCTGCCTTACACCCTGTGTTTGCTGGGATTGGCTGCAGCAGACCCCCGTGGCCCTGTAATTAGGATATAGCGGGTTGGATAATGGATGGATGATGTATTTATTATATTATGTGCAATTCATTATAGAAAAAAACCACTTGATTTATACCTCTATAATTGTTGTTAAAGGTCCCTGCTCCACTGTGTATAAGTGGGTGGAAGTCTAATATCAGCCAAGTGGAAATCTGAAACCTAGCTATGAATATAGGGCAATGGACTGTAAATGTGAAAACCGTATAATCAGTTTGCTTCATTTCAAGAAACAATTACTTTAATTTTAATAAGATCCAAAGATATCAATCTGTCAAAATCTGAAAAGAAAATGTTAGAAGTAGGCTTCTCAATTTCCTTTAATTATATTTATAAATGCATTTGTACAATGTTTTTCCATTTTTCTCTTTTTCCAACACTAGTGTTATTTTAATAGTTATATTATTTATTGTTTAAGAAAGATACACATTCCTTTTTGTCAAACATACATATCTAATGATAGCTGAGATCTAAAATCAGGAAATAAACTAGCAATTTACATGCAGACCTTACACGGTCAGTCTAACAAAACTAATAAACATGTTTTACATATACAGTGAGGGCATTCAGAAATTATTCAGACTCCTTTGCTTTTTTCTCATTTTTTTGTTTTTTTATGCTAAAATCATTTCAGTTATTTTTCTCCCTGCATAAAGCAACACTCAGTATTCCAGAATGACATAGTAATAAGTGGATTTTAGAAAATTTAGCAAATTTATTAAAAGTAAAAAATTGAAATATCACATTAGCACAAGTATTCAGACCCTCTGCTATGACTCTTGAAATTTGTCTCATTCTATTAATCTTCATTATGATGTTACTACACCTTATTTGTAGTCCTCTTGTCGTCAATTCAGTTGATTGCATATGATTAGGAAAGTCACAAACCTATTTATAAAAATCAAGCTATGTGGTCAAAGAAATTGCCTGCAAAGCTTAGAGACAAATTGTGTCGAGGTACCAATATAGGGAAGGCTACAAAAATGTATTACAGCATTGAAGGTCCTCAAGAGTATAGCTGCCTTCAAAATTCTTAAATGGAAAATGTTTGAAAAAACCACGACTGTTCGTAGAGCTGACTGCTTAGCCAGACAAGAACAATCAGGGAAGAAGGGCCTTGGTAATAGAGACGACTAAGAACCTGACAGTCATGCTGGCTAAGCTCCAAAGAACCTGTGTAAAGATAGGTGAAACTTTCAAAAGGACAGCCATCACTGCAATACGCCACAGATCAGGATTACATGACAGAGTGGCCAGACAAAAGCCTCTCCTCTGTAAAAGACAAATGGGAAAATGCCTCTCAGACAGTGAGAAACAAGATTTTTTGATCGGATGATGCCAAAGTTTAACTGTTTGGTCTCAGTTCTAAGTATCGTGTGTGGAGGAAACCAGGCACTACTTGTCACCTGTGCAAAGCCATTCCAACAGTGAAACATTGTAGTAGCAGAATGCTGTTGTGTTGTTTTTTAGCAGTATCCTTAATGAGAACGCTCCAGAGTGCTGTTATCTTAGACTTGGCCAAAGATTTACTTTCGAGCAGGACAATGACCCTAAGCAGAAGGTAACACAGGAGTGGCTTAAGGTGAACTCTACAAATGTCCTAGAGTGGCCCAGTCAGAATCTGGACTTGAACCCAATCGAACACCTCTGGAGAGACCTGAAAATAAACGTCCATGAATGGTCTCCATCTAGCCTGACAGGGCTTGAGAGAATCTGTAGAGAAGAATGGAAGAAAATCCTCAAATCCAGGTGTGTGAAACTTTCTGCATCACACCTAAGAACACTCCAGCCTATAATCGCTGCAAAAGGTGCTTCAATAAAGTACTAAGCAGAAGGTCTGAATACTTGTGTAAATGTGACATTTCATTTTTTTTATTTTTAATAAAATTGCAAAAAATTTACAAAATACTGTTATTGCTTTGTACCTCTGGTGTTTTGAATGTTGCTTGACGAGCATAAACCTTCAAAATAACACAATGTGAAAAAAATGAAGGGCTGTGAATATTTAGAAACATAGAAATGTGACAAATAAGAGGAGAGAATTCAGTCCACTAAGCCTGGTTTGTTTAGCTAATAGATGAGCTGACCGAGTAGCTCATCAGATTCTACTTAAATGGTTGGCTTGTTCCAGAGTCCTACAGAGTGTGCACTATTCACATACACACACACACATGCGCGCACACACACACATACATACACACACAGAGACATATAGTTCACTCTGTCTCTCTGTATACACCAATCTGAGGTAGGTTGATTTGTTCATTTTCTGGATTGTGGACCGTATTTAGATTACAGGCATTCTTCTACATGGAATTTAATGCTAGTGAAAATAAAATTAATGAAATTCTAACCTTCAATTAACAAATTGGAATTACCTTTTTCAACAACCAAATATATTTATTTTTATAAACATTTAGACTCATAAGGGCACAATCATATTCCTTTTTTTAAATATCTGTATGCAGGTAAAGACACGAAGAGCACAAAAGAAGATTGCATAAAGTGACTGTCTAAGTAAAAATGGCTGAGCAGCTGCTTTTATAGACAATCTTACACACATCAAAGAAAGATAAAAAGAAATACAACACAAAGAGCTCAGGTACATCATATCCTTCATTTTTAATACTGGGGAATTATTGAAGCCTGCTTGAGACTTTGTATCCACCAGCAAGACACACCTAACTGAAAGCAATAGTCTTTAGATGGTCTCCTGTGTGCCAGGTAAGCCTGTTTCTGTCAAGCAGCATATCCCTTGCTGACTGGAACTGAATTAACCCTTCAAAATCAACATAGCTCTTTTTATTGACAGAACTGAATCTTACTGCAAAGAATAAACTTAAACATATAATGTGGCTGCTTCCTAGTCATATTGTTGCAGTTTTGTACTTTTGATTTATAACAACAACAGTTCATTAAAAGGGAGTTTGTATAAGACATTTAACAAAGAATTTTATGACTGAAATTATGCACTGTAGAATGCGGTATCTTTACTAGGAACAGTGCATATAAATAAATACTATATTCTACAGGAGTACCTTCAATGTGAGTAGTGACTTTCTTCAAATCTTCTACAACACTGTGATAGCCAGTGTGATTTACTACACTGTGGTGAGCTGGGCTGGTAACATCACTTCAATAGAGACCCATTGAATCCACAAATTAATTAATTGGGCTGGCTCAGTTATGGGATGCACTCTGGACCCCCCGAAGGTGGTAGCAAAAGAGACAGAATTTAAACAAAACTGAGTGCCATTATGAACAATGCTGCACATCCTCTCCACAATAAATAACACCGAGGACTTACAGCCAATGAATTATTCAGCTGCAGTGTGTCAAGAAACACTACTGGGGCTTCTTTATACCAACAGCAATACGCATGCATAATGCCTCACTGGGACTGTGACAGCCAAGTCAGAGGTTTTCTTTCTTTTTAGTAATTCTGGGGTATTTGTTTGTTATCATTTTAAGATGATAATTTATTTTTTATGTATTTGTAAAAGGCTACATTTCCCCCTTGAGATAGATAAAAATAAAAAATCTATCAAAAGACTAAAACTCAATGAGAATTGGAATAGAACATCCAAAATTACCCATCAGTACTCCCATTTATCTATTTTCCAAGTTTGCTCATTTCAATTTAAGGGTCAAAATTAGCTACAACCAATTACATCAGTATCAGGCATGAGGCAATCCTGGTAGAAATAGCCCAATGCAGTGCACACTATGCTTAAACTCATACTAAAGTCAACAATCAACCTAATACAGTGCATCCGGGAAGTATTCACAGCGCATCACTTTTTCCACAATTTGTTATGTTACAGCCTTATTCCAAAATGGATTAAATTCATTTTTTCCTCAGAATTCTACACACAACACCCCATAATGACAACGTGAAAAAAGTTTACTTGAGGTTTTTGCAAATTTATTAAAAATAAAAAAACTGAGAAATCATATGTACATAAGTATTCACAGCCTTTGCCATGAAGCTCCAAATTGAGCTCAGGTGCACCCTGTTTCCCCTGATCATTCTTGAGATGTTTCTGCAGCTTAATTGGAGTCCACCTGTGGTAAATTCAGTTGACTGGACATGATTTGGAAAGGCACACACCTGTCTATATAAGGTCCCACAGTTGACAGTTCATGTCAGAGCACAAACCAAGCATTTTTCCAGAACCTCAGAAAACTGGTGGACAAGAAAAAAAAAAATCACAAAGACACTAGTATAAAATGAAAATATCATGCAGAGAGAGACCAGCCAGGAAGTTGAATCCAGGTCCTTGGAGCTGTAAGAAATCAATGGTCACTTCACCAATGTGATTCAAATCAAGAAAATCATTTCTGTAAAGGAAATTTCGACTGCATGGAAGATCATATAATGCTGGCAAGCACTTAGACCCATGACCAGACAGGTTCAGCTAAGCTTGTTAAAGGAGGTTACAAGATAAATTGATGCAGACATTGATACCCAGCAGTAAAGCACATATGTTTTTTCAGATGCATGTTTGAAAAACCATTGTACAGAAACCCTAAAAAAACATTTTCCATTTTCAACTGACTGGATGATGCAGATACTCACTCAGGTCTTATAGTTGACAACAGTTTTCATGCCGTCACACTAGAGGAGATCTAGTTGCATTTCAATGTCTGTGTGCTAAACACACAAGAATTGTTTTGAAAGGTCTGAGTGCCTTCTGGCTGCTCTCTCCCCACTACTGTATTTCAAACAGAAGTGTGTCAAATTTACTATCCCAATTAAACTAAGTATTAAATAATATATACTGTACAGTAAGGCAGAGCAACAAGACAAAGCAATCTGAAGGTTTAATTCAATTTTCCTACAAGATAGCACAAAATAATGATATTTCCTTTGTTGATGTTTTCTTATGTAAGAAATTAATTATTCTAACACATTAAAAAAGACTTAGTATGATAGACTAAGATTCCATTCATATGTAAGCCACTTTAGGTCACTAATTTGAGTAGGTTTTTTAATTTAAATATGTATAATATTTTCCATTCCTTCCATTTTCCTTCCATTTTTCCCTACAAGTTTTTTTTTGGGAGTTTTTCCTTGTCTTCTTAGAGAGTCAAGGCTGGGGGGCTGTCAAGAGGCCAGGGCCTGTTAAAGCCCATTGCGGCACTTCCTGTGTAATTTTGGGCTATACAAAAATAAACTGTATTGTATTGTATTGTATTGTATTGTATTGTATAATAGAGGTAGGCTGCCCTGATCCTGAAGTGCCATGGTTTTCTTTAAAACATCTTCTTTATTTGAGGGCAATCCCTGCTGCTAGCTGAACCTCTAATTTAATTAGATAGCTTTTCTCATGTGTCACACGCTGCAATCTTCAAAATTAGCAATAAGTGTAGGTTTTATTTCTTTATGAAACGCAGAAGTTGCATATTGTTTTCTCACCTTTCAGTACAAAGACGTCTATTCATTCTGCAAATTTCATTTTTGCTTTATTTTAGCTCACTCTCACGTTAAGATTCTGCTTCTTCCTGGAATTTCTACAACTTTTGTTCTTAGGATTCAACACTATTCAGTATAAAATATGAATAAACCTGCAAGGTTCAGAAAGACTGGAAAGGTTTATTGTGCCTTATCACTATGGAATGCACAGTGACATGTAAATGACATTTAATTTTTGACTCCTTATATGAACACATCTTTCATGCAGTAAAATCTATTGGGTCTGAAACTGAAATTTAAAGCGTCTGAAGATAGTTTAAGGGTAATATTTAAGAAAAAGTTACTTTCTTTCAAATGATTTCTACAGTCATGTACATTTTATTTTGTATTAGTCATAGACAATAAATAATAATGAACTTGCAGT
Organism: Polypterus bichir lapradei; assembly: GCA_026402145.1. Taxonomy (NCBI): domain Eukaryota; kingdom Metazoa; phylum Chordata; class Cladistia; order Polypteriformes; family Polypteridae; genus Polypterus; species Polypterus bichir. The sequence continues at coordinate 61,103,297 of JANRMT010062808.1, read as the reverse complement.
TATATTATGTTCAGGGTCTTCATGACCATTACATAGAAAAGTCTATTTTTACTCAAATACAGTTTCCAGATCAGCTTATTTAGATCTATTTAATTTACTATAACCCCCAATAACATATGAAATTAAAAACATCACTTTTTATTTCCATAGTTTATTAAAAGTGAACTAAAAATTTAAAGGCATTCATAAATCTTGTTTAACATACTGCACACAGCATTTTCTAAATGTAGTAAAATCAAATATGTTCTTTCTGGTTCTGGAATGTTTGACTCCATTATAAATCTTGAAAAATCCATACAATGAAAACTGAAAATGCAGACATATAGAATGAGTGAGGAATAATACTACATCATTTTGTGGTGTGCAACTGCACGCAATTGTATCATTTTAGAAAACTTCATTAATGTGACTGCACTTCCACATAAAACCAACAAGGGGAACAGTGAACACTTGAAGTAAGATGTGAAGCATCTCCAACAAGGATCAGTGATAATCTTTTTCCACTTATAGAACTGAATTTGTTGACTGTTCAGGCATTTATTAGGTTTAAAATGTTATTTTACTGTAGTTTGTGAGTATCATATGTGTTTTTCAAGCTTACATCTACACGGCAAAAGTCTGTTTTAGTAAAAAATAACTAAGTAATTATAAAAATAAAATGTATTTCATTTCACTTTTCAAAACACTCAAAAAATATTTTTATTTAGCAAGAATATTGCATTATACGATTAGTATAATTAGCACATTAGCACATGTGTGTTTCAGGCGACTAGTAACAGATAGTGAGAAAGAAGTATATCATGCAGCAGAAAACCAAATGTAGCATGCAATCCATTTAAAGCAGGGGCTTCCAACACCAATCCTGGAGGGCAGCAGTGGCTGCAGGTTTTCATTCTAACCCTTTTTTAAATTAGGCACCAGTTTTTGCTGCTAATTTACTTTTTATACTTTCTTGCTGTTTAAGACACAGCCCTCTTAATTGCTATTTTTCCTTAATTCAACACTAAACAATAATGACAAGAAAATGAGCCAATATATGACCAGCTGATCTGTGTCCATCATAAAATATTTAAAAATAAAGAAAGGTGAAAGTTTCAGTAATGATGATCTGCTCATGTCCAGAGCACATTTTGATGGTACTCTTAGCAAAAAAGAAAATCAGCAGTTTTGGAAATGTCTGCTGTGGCAGACAACAAGCTATGGAATTAAATAACAGGTTTAATTAACAACAGGAATTGGCGTTTAATTAAGACACTGGTTGAAGTGGAATTAGTTGGAATTTGAGGCCCTGACTTAGCTGGTCATCTGTTAGCTCACTTTACATTTCATTTTTATTTGGCTGCCATTTAAGGAAAAAAGAAGCAATTTTGAGATCTGAGACTTTAAAGACAATGAAAACAAATGTAAAGAAAGTCCATTAACAACATAAATTAGGTCACTTATTAAGAAAGTGTCAGGAAGGAAAATGATGGCCCTTTGAGACCACTGATTTAAAGAAACATATAAATAAACCTAAAAATAAAATTATTTTATTTTTAACACAGTTACTGTAATTACTATAGATACTATTTTGAAATAGGCATCCAGTGGAGCAGCATGTAGCGTTCATATCTCAGATCTTCTGAGGCTCAGGCTAATTTTCTTAGCTTTGTAATATCTGATGTGTTTGCATTGGTTGATTATGATACATGAATGCTGATTCCTACACAGGTTCCAAACATTTTTTATATATTTACAGTTTACAGTGTTTGTCGAGTCAATATGTAATAGGTACAACTATTAAAAACCTGGTGGGGTAAATCTACATTAATTACTTAAAATCTAAATTTTAAAATAAATTAAAATTAGGCGTGTGTAAAATGGAGAAATGATACTATCCATTTCTGATAACTTTCGAAAGTGGTTTGAGTGATCTGGTCACAAATATATTCACTACTGGTTTTTAATGTGGTCAGTTGATATGAGATCATGCCAATGCTGACAGTGACTGGAGAAAAGACTTGTTCATTTGTAGAAGTTCCCAAAGAGTGCAAAGCTAAAATAAATCCAAATGTTCATGTTGTTTAGCTATTTTTATTTTTAAAATATTTGCTTGCTTACAACCTTATTAAGTAACAACAATACTCAATTTTCAACCTCTTTCTTGCATTATGTTGGTATTGAACTCTAGCCTTCAAAGTAAGTGGATGTTACCATAACAACATTTTGTTTGAAGGTCTTAATTTATTAAAGTAACTAGTGAATGAGTCAAATTCTTGACGATGTTTACAATGAAACTAGATTATAAATTTTAGCAGCAACACTAAACTATATATATGAGTACAATATTTTGATCCTTACAGATATTCATTTCTTTAGATTGGCAAATCCATATAAAACCTCCTAATAAGAGGTTGCTAAAATGTAAACATGTTCCACAGTGATAACAAATGCCATTGTTTGAAGAAAGTGTAAAACATTATAACTTTTTATAAAGTATATAAACTCAGCATAGTCAGAACATTTCCAAAAAAAATTCCTTATTATATAAACGTAAATGCCTACAGTGCCAGATTAAATGAAGCAGTCTTATCACTGACAAATGATGCATTAATAGTGCCAATTTTTGCTAACCAAGCACTTAATGCAGTAGCTTACACATGAAATACTGCGAGCAGAGATCTTACTGCACACTTTTCATAACTGCATAATAAACATGGTAATATCAATTGTTGTGGTCAAATGTTGTAATCATCAGTATTAATGGCTATTTTAAACAATTGCTAACATCTTACCTACAACTTCTTAATCAGTCATAGTTGATATGCAAAGTCATTTTTTCCTGTATATTGCAACATAAATGAGTGATTAGTTTGCAAATACTGTAGCTTTATGCTTTCTTTTTACTGATTTCTGAAGAGTGGTCAGAAAATGAAGGACTTCACACAATAAAACTAGTAAGAATTGGGGTGCTCATTTTAAAAGCTTTCTTCAAAATTTATTAGATATTGTACATTTTAACTTTATCACTATATATAAGTGTCTCTCAAATAATAATATTAACCACAATATACGTCTTAGCGCATCATGCTATCAGACCGTGCTGCATTTATATTTAAATTTGTCCTGTTTATTTTTTTTGTGCTGTTCACTTTCTTTACTTAATAATGTATTCTAATACTGTCTGTTCTATACAGTGTTTTAAGTTAGTGCATACTGTTTTAAATCAGATAATGTGAATGAAGATGTAGCTCATCATTCACCTGAATATTACAGCAAATCAAACTTTCTTTAGTATGTGCAACTACATGGATATTTTTACTTAGGGAAAAAAAAAACATTATTATCACTACAGAACCAAAGCCATTTGATTTTTTTTTAACTTAAAAATCATGCCAAGTTATGCCTGCAAAGAGAATTTGTGAGTCTTTTAAAACATTACAAAAAGCAAGCTAATCCAGCTTAGGAAGATTTTTAGTCTAACATATCTGATTTGATATTCCATTTGATTTTGACCCAAGAGCATTTAAAATATCCTGCTCACGAATATAATAAGATTTAATATTTTATCGTATTTGTCGTGAAACAAGTATAACCCCCAAGAATCCCTTCCTAATCCTTGCCTGAAAATAAATATATCCGGAAGAAGAAATACATGCAACTGCTGCTTTATAAGATATTTTTAGATGTTCACTTGTTATAATACTTGTATATTAAAATATAAAAAATGTCAGTAATTTAATGTTGGTTCTAGTAATTTTCAGTATTTTGAATGGTTTTAACTTCCAGAGTTGAAAAGAAAACATTGATTGCTTACTAGATTGCCAGGATTTTATGTAGAAAAACCTTACAAATTTTAATTTATTTATTCATAAGTACCTATTTATGCTCTGATCTGTGTGATCAATGGGTCAAGATTTCTTGCAAATTTTTATTGATAACAAGAAAACGTATACAGCCAAAGAAATCCAACAGAAATAAGTGATTTTGAGCTGTATAGGAACAAACACAATAGCACATATCAGGTACCCCCTCCCCATCTGAGACTGCTATTTAAACAAAAACACAAACAAAGGGAGGGAAGGAGTCAGAGAGTAAACTGGTGCACGCACCACACATGAAAGCAACACAATGTAAACAAAAAAAAAAAAAAAATTAAAACTATGAAAGGTGTATAAGATAAAAAATACATCATGGAGCAACCCCCATCTAGCAGTGTGAAGCCAGCTGCGGACAGCAAAGCCAGAAGAGTTGTTGATCCAAGATGCAAAAAGCTCAAGAAGGACAAGATAGTAAAATAAAGACTTCCAGATAGCAGGAGAGACAAGGGCAGGAGATTTCCACCAAGTCGATAAAAGCAATCTAGCTGCAATGGTCACAGTCATTAACAGTTGGCATGGTCACAGTCATTAACTGGGAGAGAGAAAGAGAAAGTGAGGGAAGAGAAGAAAAGTCTATGAAGGAAATAACTTGAGGGGATAGAGCAATAGGAAAAGAGAGAATCATAGAGAGGGATTCCACTACATAGCACCAGAGAGCCACAGCTGGAGGGCATTCCCAGAACATGTGAAGAAAAATCCAAGGACTTTAAAAGGGCAGAGGTGACAAAGGGGGTCTAATTCTAGTCCCATTAGATTATGCCTCTAGGAAGTAGGGTAAAGTTTGTGAACAAATTTAAACTGTGTGCTCGTGATTAGGATTTTTAGAACAATTTTTAATATTTTAAAAGATAGTTTTCCAGCACAACCTAGAGGATGGGGAAAAGCCTATAATAGCCAATTATAGATGATTGGGAGAGTTTTGTTTGAAGCTTTATTGAGAAGAGAGTAGAGACCAGATACTGATTTTGAATTATGAGAAATTAATAAATCAATAGGGTACAGGGGATATACTTGAAGAAGGGAAGAGAGGGGGACTCTAAATGTCTTGAGCACACACATCAGCTGCAGATAAAAACAATAGGAAGTGGAAAGGATAGGATGCCTGAATCGATTTGAAAGGAATGTATTCAGCCCTATCTCGTCAAATATATTTCCTAGCACAGATATACCAGACTGGCAGTAAGGGGAAGAGGAAATTTGATGGCCTCTAACATTTAGGGCAAAATTATGAAATAAAGGAGTGTGGAAGAGTGGACCCATCAATTTTTCAATATTTCTACATGACTGAAGTGCATAAGAGACAATGGGGCTAACAGTAGGAGAAAGGGACTTTATTTTATTAGAAAGAACTAGAAATGAAGTTGTGCAAATGTATTTTGTCACTATAGGCAACCAGGAAAGAGGACACTTGAGAGAGAAGACCCAGCTCCAGACTGGCCTTAGAGTAAAGGCAAGATGATACAGCTTGAAATCAGGGAGGGATAAACCACAGTCCGACCTGTTGCAGATAAAAGTGGAGTGTTTAATAGGTGGTCTCCTGTGATTCCAACGGAATGAAGACACAAGAGATTTAACAGATTGTCTGAACTTAGGTAGGGGAAGAAAGGGAACACAGAGTTAACAAAATTAATTCTAGGAAGCAAATTTAGTAATTTAGTAATTGGAAGTCTGAATTGGAAATGACAGAGGAAGGTGGATCAAGAAGAAATGATTCTCTGACACCTTTCAGAACACTAGCATAGATGTCCAATCCCTGTATCTGAAAGACAGGGTCCAAGAAATGAATAAGGGAAATGTAGAAATATGGTGGGAAGAATTTTTTGGGAAAAAGCGAGGTTTAGACTAGTTAATCTTATAACCAGACAGGGCCTCATAGTCATTAAAGAGATCAAGGACATGGGAAGGATCAGCAAGGGCATTACCAATGTAGAGAAAACATCATCTGCATACAATGAAACTTTTTGCAGTATATCTTTAATCAATATGGGACGAAACTGTCGGAGTTGTGGAGAGCTACTGCCAGAGGCTCTATTGAAAGAAAAAGACAACCAGGGAAAGAAGACAGACCTGTCTGGCTCATTGAAACACACAACATGGTGGGAAATGTTGGTGTTACTAAGAAGCATAGATGAGGAGGATGAATAAAGGGTTTGGATAATGTTTATGAAGACTGGGCCAAAGCCCATTCTAACTAGGACCTTCCATAACAAGGTCCAGTTCATCCTGCCAAATGCCTTCTCTGAATCTAGGGAAAAAAATAGAAGGTGAAGAAAGAGTCGGGGCAACATGAAAAACATGAAGCAACCGGCGAACATTGAAAGTCGTGTAGCAGAACTTAATAAAGACAATTTGATCAGTATGAATCAGTTTAGGAATCACCACCTGCAGTCAACATTCAAGTACCTTTGCCAGCAGCATTAACCAGAGCAATCGGTGGGATCCTTTCCTTGTTGAAGCAATAGGGTAATCAGAGCTGATTTAAGTAAACAGTTGAGGTAGGATAGCTAAAGAGCAGAGTTAAGCATCTGGAATAGTGGGACTAAGAACTGCTTCCAAAAAGCAAACAAGATCTCAGGAGGCAACCCATCAGGCCCTGGACATTTGCCAGATCTCACAGAGTCCAGCGCTTCTTTTAATTAGTGATAGTGGTTTTTCCAGAGCAGAGGCATCTGACTCTGACAGAAGAGAGAGGGGTAGGGATTTTAGAAATGAGACCATGTCAGCAGGACCAGAGGGAGAGGATGAAGAGAACAGATCAGAATAGAACTGAAAAATAAAAACGCTTATTAATTTCGCCAGGGTTTGTAGTGAGACCCCCATCCTTGGTTTTTATGGGCTGAATCATAGAAAAGAAACCACATCTGTGAAGCCTGAGAGCCAGAACTTTACTGGTTCTAGTAGCGTGTCTTGGTGCAGTGAACTAGAAGTTGCATGATTCAACAGCAAGGCATTCGGGATCCACCCTAGTACAAGAAAAGAGAGTCTCATGGTCTTTGACCACCACATGGGGGCGTGAGGTCTCTAAAAGTAAAAAGATTCGTGGGCCAAGCCACTGGCAAAAGCAACAGTAGCATCATGAAGGAAACCTTAAACAACCATTCCGCAAAAGGCAGGGTCTTGAGTTAACCCAGCATTAACAGAAATAAATTCTTCAAACTTAGGAGCCAATAAGCAATAAATTTAGGGTTCTGAATCAGTGGTTTATTAAATTTCCATTGTGGTGCCTGAGAGACCAGAAAAGGTACAAACGTGTAGCACAGCATACTTATAATCAGAGATGCTCAAGGAAAGGAGACTAGCTCTACTAGCAACAGAAGCTAGATCATGAGAAACAAAAATGTAATCATTGCAAAACTGAGATTTAAAGCGGTGAGAATACAATGTCTACTCTTTAGTACAGGGCTTAATTAAACAATATGAGTCAATCAGTTTAAGATCACCAACAAATTTACACAAACTGTGTTTTGAAGGGGGAAGCCAATGTCCCTGGACAGGAGCAGATTTATCCAGGACTGGGTCAAGCACAGCTTTGGCATCTGTGCCAATAACAAACTCAAAATCATTGCGTGTAAGAATATGACTTACCAGGTCCTGGAAGAAAGTGCCTTGAAAGGGTGTGGGAGTGTACAGTGCAATAAACTGCCCATTCATACCACAAAGCTTGGACAGGAGAAACAGTATCTACTATTAGAATCATATCCAGAGCCCAGAAACTTAAGCTGAAGGGATTGCCGGACAAGTATCGCAACAACACATTTGCGGGAGGGGGCAGATGACAATGAGACAACCATATAATGTTTGGAGGTAACCCGCATCACATCACACTTTAACACTAGAATTACCAGAGCCTGCGAAAAAACTCGTAAAACCGTCCCACCTTAAATCGCTTCTTAAAACCGTTCTCACCTCTCCGCCAGCGTCTTTTGTTAATCTAAATGTGCTGATAAAAGAAAAGCTGCAAGTAGCCGGCTATTCCATCCCCCCAACGACTTAGAACGTGCACAAACTTCTCCCAGCTCATGCCTTGATTGATTTTCTGTAGTGGAGTTTTAGAGTGGAAATAATAGATCGTTGTTCGGAACACACGCATTTCATGTCTGTTCCGTTTCTACAGTAATCTGTGTAAACACATTGTTAAAACAGAAACGTTTTTTATATTCTAGTAGTAGATGACAAAATGTAGGCATAAACTATATAATGTATGAAGCCTGAAGTCCAAATATCAAAGAAATATTTTCACAGAAGGTGCAAATCTAACACAACTGGGCTTTTATTCAAAAATATAACAGCAGAAACAAAAGCCGCCTTAACATGCGACATTGACACTTGAGTATTATGACTGCCTCTGTGGTGCAATTGATTCAGCTCCCGACTGGGAATCAAAAGGTTGCGAGTTCAATCCTGCGCTTCTCCATTTTGAGAAGTAAACTACTCTTAGTCTTACTATTTTAGAATAAAAACATACATTTGATTTCAATCTGTAACATCCGGTGTAATTTATGATACTTGTAAAGATTAGCTTTTTTATTTTTATTTTTTATTAGTCGGTTTTATTATCTCGGCCACGTTCACGAGCCCAAATACACCCCACCCCCGCATCTGATACTGCTGTTTTCACATAGACGCGCTATAACAGAGGTAAACTCAGCTCCCTTCTACATCGGAGCAAGAATGCATATACCATTGCTTGCATACTAAATTGTCAGCAGGCACTTTTCGTGGCATTACACACATTTTTGAGCATGCCCTCTGCACACTACTTGTGACTTTAGGCTTTAGGAAGTAAGTAAATAAATAAAGGTAAATCGTGTCATAAAATGATTTCTTCAAAACGTCACATATATTTGTCTCTTTCTTTTTTAAAATGTGCGTTGATCACCGCCAGCATGTTGTAGCATACAGCATCTGGCCCACCTGCATGTTCTTGCGTGCACTGAATAAGAGACAAATAGACTGAAAAAAGCAAACATTTAGAAATGCCATACTTTTACAGCTGATCGGACGCTGTTCGTTTTCAAATAATATTGCATTTCTCTCTATGCTGCGGTTTCTATTACACACCTGAAATAAAGAGACAATATATGTGAAAACATCATCGCACAAATGCAATATTATTTGAAAACGAATGTGAAAATATTTCTTTGATATTTGGACTTCATACATTATATAGTTTATGCCTACATTTTGTCATCTACTACTAGAATATAAAAAACTTTTCTGTTTTAACAATGTGTTTACACAGATTACTGTAGAAATGGAACAGACATGAAATGCGTGTGTTCCGAACAACGATCTATTATTTCCACTCTAAAACTCCACTTCACTCCCAGAAAATCAATCAAGGCATGAGCTGGGAGAAGTTTGTGCACGTTCTAAGTCGTCGGGGGGATGGAATAGCCGGCTCCTTGCAGCTTTTCTTTTATCAGCACATTTAGATTAAAAAAAGACGCTGGCGGAGAGGTGAGAACGGTTTTAAGAAGCGATTTAAGGTGGGACGGTTTTACGAGTTTTTTCGTAGGTTCTGGTAATTTTAGTGTTAACAAATTAATTTCAGTTAAGAAAGTGAGATCAATGCAATGTCAATGTAAAAAGTCAGTCACACAAGACCTTTTTTCAGATGATGACAAGGCTCCCACATTCCATGAAGCTATATTTAAATTATCCATGGTCTGAAATAAAGTGAAGAATAAAGGCAGAAAGGAAGAAAAAAAGAAAGATGTGCCAAATGAATTATGCACATCCCTGCAGGAACACATGTCTGCCAATCACACGCAAACTCAGAAAGCACATTTCAGAAAAACCCACCCTCTCCCAAACAAGGACATAAAACACATAACCCTGTGCTCTGGATATCCACCACCTCAGCCAGTCAGAAAGCTGGTCATAAAACTTTAAACCAATCATGGCAAATTCCAGAGCATTCACCCACCCACCTTAGACCTTGCACGGCACCAGAGAAATAAATTGCCTTTGCTAAGACATCCTGGAGATCTAGTATAAAATCTAAAAATCAAACACAAGTATAACCCAAAAGTGCAAGACATCGAAGTTAATATGCATATGGCCCTTGTTACCAAAACCTTGAGTGGCTGCACACACACATCCACCACCCTGATCAATGAAAGGATTCTGCAAAATATAAACTAAATACCTAGATCCCGACTGTCCACAGTGTTACCCTATGAGGTTAAAACATAATAACAGTAAGAAAAATTAAAATAAAGTCACCAGACCAATGATGGAGCATTTCTGAGCATGTAAAAGTCAATTAACATCAGAACTTTAGCTAGGTGAACTTCACACCGATGCCAGCCAGAAAAACTGTGGTGACATTACAGTGGAGAAGTAAAGGATGCAGACCTCATCGACGCATTATAGAAGAAAGGTGCAGAGTGACTCAAAGTCATCTAAAGCTTTGCTCGTATCAGCTGGAGTGTTGAAGAATCTATGCTGACCTCTAAAAGAGAGCTTGAGATGTGCAGGAAAAAACAAAAAGGGGATGACTCCAAACTCCTTCTCCCTTCTGATCGACATGTTCTTTGCCCATCTTGCAGCTGCCATTTTAGCACTGAAGTCCTGCTAAAAATAAATTTTATGACATTCAAAGGAGAGCTCCTGAAATTTACTTGCCTCTCGAATAACTGATAAACCGCATTATAATAGTGAGAGGGCGAGATGTGTGCCCTCTCTATAATGGGCTCAAAGGAAAAATTTTTGGCCAGAGATGAAAAAGGAAAGCCATCATATTGTTTCCTTCTCCACCAATCCTTATGCCGACAAGTCTAAGGTTATTACAATGATGATGATCTTCCATCTCGGTGAACTCCACTTCCCCATTAATGCCAGTGGTTTCCACAGTATGGCAGTCAGTCATTCTTTTCATGGAGGAAATGTGCTTCTGAAGCAACTGGATGTCAGCCCTTAAGGTGTTCATATCAGCCCGGAGCTAGGTATGACTCTGTTGGATGATGCCCTGTATAGAGTTAACCTGGTCCCCAGCAAATTTTTTCACTTTCTCAATAAATGAAGCCATGAAGCCTTCAGGTTGGGCTATCTTTTTATTCAAACTGCAAAGGATGGAATGGGATATTTGCAAAATAGCCATGATAGGATGCACCAATGTAAGCTAAAACGTATTTGACGTTTTAAAGAAGTTCAGGCAATCAGTGGAGAGCAAAAGGTGGAAAGGATGCAAGCAGATGCAGAACTAAGCTGCCATCAGCAGTGTGCACCACATCATCCCCCTAAAGGTCAAGGGAGGGAAATTGATTTGCACAGTGCCTAAAAATAAGTAGATGGAGGGGCCAGGCAATTGTGTGGGTTACATCTAAACACCTTAGGCACATGGCTAAACTGTTAGTACCATCGAAAGACAAAGTGTAATATAAAAAGTTTATTAGGTTTAACATCCGCATACTGAGTTTTGTACTTTGCTGAAATAGTTGCCCATATAATTGATCCCAGCCATAACTTGGCATATGTTCCTTAACAAAAGGGGAAAACAAAATGTAACATCCAGACATTTATATTTTTTTATAAGTGATTTAAAGACATGTTATTATGGCCACTTAGAAGGAAGCAAATATCTACTACAAAAAAAAACATAGAAACATGTAAGCTTAATTTAAAAATGAAAAAAAAATGTGTTAATACCAATATTTTGTATATAATTTGTTGATTGGTATATAATTAGTTGCTTCTAGGTCATGGCAATGATGTTCTAGGATTTTTCAGGTAAGGAAGACAGACATTTTGCTGTAAGGCAATTATACACACTAATCATGCCACCAGAGAGTGGCAACTTGTTGCATGTTGATTAGCACTTGCAAGTAAGAGTTTCACTCTACTCTGTACATATGTCAATAATGACACCATAACATTAGTCTTTAAAACCCTTATTACACTTTGAACAAAATAAACTATACATGTTTTAGCTTCTAGGTATTTATTGGTTTTATTGCACTTGTATGTGCAGTATAGGAGTTTTACTTGGCCATGAGTTTCCCAACTGAACCAATTTAAGTACAGCCTCATGCCAGAATAGGAGCATGTAGTTTAAAAGACTATTTGTCTTTATCAGAGGCATTAGTTATACAACACTGTGGCAGACGGCCAGGGTCCATGCCCGGCCGTGACACCCCTTCACTCTATATTCAGGGGAAGCAGCCCTGGACAGTGCAATACCTCCTCCTGGATGCTAGATGGCCACCCCCTGGGCTGGAGCGGTGCCTCAGTTTCTTGCAGGGCTCCATGGGAATTGTACAAACCGGATTCCAAAAAAGTTGGGACACTAAACAAATTGTGAATAAAAACTGAATGCAATGATGTGGAGATGGCAAATGTCAATATTTTATTTGTAATAGAACGTAGATGACAGATCAAACGTTTAATCCGAGTAAATGTATCATTTTAAAGGAAAAATATGTTGATTCAAAATTTCACGGTGTCAACAAATCCCAAAAAAGTTGGGACAAGTAGCAAGAAGAGGCTGGAAAAAGTAAATTTGAGCATAACGAAGAGCTGGAAGACCAATAAACACTAATTAGGTCAATTGGCAACATGATTGGGTATAAAAAGAGCTTCTCAGAGTGGCAGTGTCTCTCAGAAGCCAAGATGGGTAGAGGATCACCAATTCCCACAATGTTGCGCAGAAAGATAGTGGAGCAATATCAGAAAGGTGTTACCCAGTGAAAAATTGCAAAGACTTTGCATCTATCATCATCAACTGTGCATAACATCATCCGAAGATTCAGAGAATCTGGAACAATCTCTGTGCGTAAGGGTCAAGGCCGTATAACCATACTGGATGCCCGTGATCTCCGGGCCCTTAAACAACACTGCACCACAAACAGGAATGCTACTGTAAAGGAAATCACAGAATGGGCTCAGGAATACTTCCAGAAACCATTGTCAGTGAACACAATCCACCGTGCCATCCGCCGTTGCCAGCTGAAACTCTACAGTGCAAAGAAGAAGCCATTTCTAAGCAAGATCCACAAGCTCAGGCGTTGTCACTGGGCCAGGGATCATTTAAAATGGAGTGTGGCAAAATGGAAGACTGTTCTGTGGTCAGACGAGTCACGATTCGAAGTTCTTTTTGGAAATCTGGGACGCCATGTCATCCGGACCAAAGAGGACAAGGACAACCCAAGTTGTTATCAACGCTCAGTTCAGAAGCCTGCATCTCTGATGGTATGGGGTTGCATGAGTGCGTGTGGCATGGGCAGCTTGCATGTCTGGAAAGGCACCATCAATGCAGAAAAATATATTCAGGTTCTAGAACAACATATGCTCCCATCCAGACGTCATCTCTTTCAGGGAAGACCCTGCATTTTTCAACAAGATAATGCCAGACCACATTCTGCATCAATCACAACATCATGGCTGTGTAGGAGAAGGATCCAGGTACTGAAATGGCCAGTCTGCAGTCCAGATCTTTCACCTATAGAGAACATTTGGCGCATCATAAATAGGAAGGTGCGACAAAGAAGGCCCAAGACGATTGAACAGTTAGAGGCCTGTATTAGACAAGAATGGGAGAGCATTCCTATTTCTAAACTTAAGAAACTGGTCTCCTCGGTCCCCAGACGTCTGTTGAGTGTTGTAAGAAGAAGGTTAGATGCCACACAGTGGTGAAAATGGCCTTATCCCAACTTTTTTGGGATTTGTTGACACCATGAAATTCTGAATCAACATATTTTTCCCTTAAAATGATACATTTTCTCAGTTTAAACTTTTGTTCCGTGATTTATGTTCTATTCTGAATAAAATATTAGAAGTTGGCACCTCCACATCATTGCATTCAGTTTTTATTCACGATTTGTATAGTGTCCCAACTTTTTTGGAATCCGGTTTGTAGTTGGTGCAGCCCTGTTGAGTCCCGCAGGCACCGCCAGGGGGTGCTGCAGCTGAGACTCCTGAGCCCATATGAGCAGCGTATTTGCCACACCCGAAAGTGCAGCTGGAACTCAGCGATCAACCACCTGGAGCACTTCCGGGTGGACTATAAAAGGGCCCAGCAAGCACCACTCAATGGCCAGAGTCAGAAGGAGGAGGACAAAGCTTGGAGGAGGAGTGGTGGTGCCAGAGAAGAGTGTGTTTTAAGTGCTTTATTTGTGTACTGGGGACTGTGTTGTGCTTGTGGGGGTCATGGGTAAGACGTGCCCCACAGGTGAAGAAAATAAAAAGTTATTTTGTTTTATACATGCCTCTGGGTGTGATTCTGTGTCGGGTCAGGCGTCTATATAGCGCCTTTTACAGACACTATGATGTTTAAGTTAGTGAGACTTACTATCAGTTACAGTATATACAGTATACTTATGGTTATAGACTCCTTGAAAACAAAACGGCTATTGGCAGTAGTCAAATTCAAAGCCATCTATTAAAGAATATTCACCAAATATGAACCTCAGTTCCAATGTATGTCTGCAGAGATAGGGCTACACCTTTACAGTATTGGTTATAATGATAGCAGGTAAGTAATTTTACAGTAACTGAAAATTTGATCAATAAAAAACTTAAAATTATACACAGTAACATTGAATAAAGGTATAAAAATGTCAAAAAAAGAACACTAGTAATGCATAAGCATGCATTCTGGAAGACAGAGTGACCTATATTTCCCTTTATACATTCAAACACATCCTCTTTAAACACTATGATAACATGAAACAAATACATTAAGGTCATGGATCAAAGCTCATTAACTGAAACAAAGTATGACCAAAAACACTTCAAAAGAATTAACACCATCTTGGTTTGGTGTTGTGAAATACAAGGGGAAAGGATACATACAGCCAGTCAGAAAAAGCAGCCTTACAACTGAGGAAGAAATACATGGGGTCTGCTTCTTTAATATTAAAATGTATAGAAAGATTTTCAGAGAATATTATAACAGAATATGTACTTCTGAAAATAACCCCAAAACATTCACGATAACATCAGTGTAAGACTAAACATGTGTGGCGGACACCCCTTCGATGTGTATTTAGGGGGAGCAGCCCTGGACGATGCAGTACCTCCCTCTGGATGCTGGATGGCTGTTCTCTTGGGTTGAAGCGGTGCCTCAGTCTCTCGCAGGGCTTCCTGGGAGATGGAGTTCTCCACAGCCCTGTTGGGATCTGGGGTGGCCACCAGGGGGCGCGGCATGGGTCCCTGAGCCCAGCTGGACGAATCTTCAGCCCCACTTGGAAGTGCAACCGGAAACAGGTGATCAAGCACCTGGAGCACTTCCGGGTGGGCCATAAAAGGAGTCAGCAACCACCACTCAAGGGCCAGAGTTGGGAGGAGCAGGAGCTGCAGGACTCGCGGTCAGCATGGTGGAACAAGGCAAGTCCAAGTCCACCACCGGCCGACGAGACTAACCTGTGTTTGGCAGTACGGGAGCTGAAGGAGCTTCTCCAACATGTGCAGCCTTTATTTCAGGCTCTGGGACTGCTCCATGAAACACTCAAGTGGCTGGAGAGGAAGGATGGCGCCCCCCTAAGGGCTATAACACAATGGCTGAGGAGGCGCAATGCTGGATTCTGCTGCTGCACTGATGCGGCGGTACAGATGAGTGACGCCTGTACCATAGAGTATATGGGAGAGACAAGTGAAAGGGCCGCGGTATTGATTGGTTCCACATGCCAAATAGCCGTGCCTCCGACACATGACACCGTTGTGATGACGGATCGTGCGGCTGGGGCGGGACTGACTAAGATGTGTGTCGTTGCGCCTTAGAATAAGAGAAGACCCTGGAAAAGGAAGGGGCCTCCAAACAGTGTGCAGTGTGAGCCCATCTGCTCTAAGGCAGAGGATGGCTGCGCTGCGGAGGAGAGGAACCACCAGCCACTCTCAGCTGGGCAGACATCCTGGCAGGACCTCCCATCTTGCTTCCGATCCCACAGGGATTGCACCAGAAGGGAGTGGTATTACTATGTCTGCAACTGCTGCGGCCACGGCTGGAGGTGTTGTCTGTGGAGGACGCACAGAGGACGTGGGCGTTGGGGCAGCACCTCCCGGTCTTGTGATTTTTTCATTGCAGGACAGAGCCGTGGACAGGAGAATGCCAAGTCCCCATCCTGGAGGAGACCAGTCCTCGCGGGACAGGCTGCTGTGCCCCACGGGGCTCAGATAAGAGAAGGGCACTGCGGCGGACGACCAGGACCCATGCCTGGCCGGGACGCCCCCTGTCACTAGATCCAGGGGAGCAGCCATAGGAGCCACGCTGTGTCCCTTGGAACCTTTGTTGGCAGTCCCCTGGGCTGTGTCAGGGCCACTTTCGTGGAACACTGGAGGTCATCTTGGTTGGGCTCTATGGCCTTTGCCAAGGGGAGCTGCATAAAGCTACACGGCATAACGAGCCCGTTGGGGCGGGAGCGCAGCCACACAGAGAAATGCAGCCAGAAGTAGGTCAACAAGCACCTGCAGCACTTCCGGGTGGGCTATAAGAGGAGCCTGCAGCCACTACTCAGGGCGCCAGAGTCAGGAGAAGAAGGACAAAGCTGCCTGGGAGGAGTAGTGGAGGATGACAAAGTGTGTAATTTGAGGTGATTTTTCTTTGTGTGTTTTGGGGACTGTGTAGGGCCTGTGAGACACGGGGAAGACGTGCCCCACGGCTGAAGAAAAAATAAATCTTTTTGTTTATTTTACTCGTGCCTCTGGTGTCAGTCTGTGTCGGGCTGGCGCCAACCAAGCGCCAATATCACACATGCCTACAAAATTATTACACTTCATGGAAATTTCAAAATTAATTCCAATATATTTGGCAATTTAAATTAGGATGACTGTCGATTTTAGTGGTGGAAAACTGTTCAGCAGTTGTTTCCCATAATTTGAAAGGAGTTCTTCCTTTAGTGGAGTAAAACCTCAGTATATTTCTGATGTACATGTAATTTTCTATATTTCACATTCTCCAATTTACTAAAGCAGTATTTCAAGAGCTGTACTTCTCAAGTCTTGTATTTTACAAATGCTGAAGTTTACAATTTTGTACTTTTTTAGCAATCCTAGCAACAAATAAATAAACTGCAGTTATTTGTTATTTGATATGGACTATACAGTATAAAGTATGTATAAAAATAGAGCATAATAAAGTTTGTAGCAATATAAGTAAGTAGAATGAAAGTAATTAGACATATATAAATGAAAGACCTGTGTGTGTATGGAGCAGTCCACTGTGCTCATGCTCAACCACAGCCACTACACTGGTGCATACATGCAGCAAAATATGCAGCAAAAGTAACCTTGCAACAACAACGTTGTCCTAATGACACGATGAAGAGATGAAGTAAACACCTCAGCAACAGAGGGCAAGCAAGGCTTGACGTTTTCACTAAAAAACAAAGATTAATAGTACTCAAATGCTAGTGATTCGGCTAGGATATAGTATTGCCAGTGTCTTCTTATGAAAGCCAATGGGGCAGCAAGCACAGGTGGGTCCACGTCCTCTACCCTGGGTAATTCTTGAGAGCTAGCTGACACCTCTCCAAAGGTCACAAATATAGTTAAACTGCTAGGGAGTCTTTGGGTTGTTTTTGTTCGGAAGACCATGCACAACTAGTTTGTTTATAATTATTAAGAAAGTCAGGATACTTGGGTTTGAAAGTTGTTCCATTTATTTGTAAATATGGAAACTGGAGTAAGTTATGCATTTGATCTAAACAATCAATAATTTTTGAAATTTTGTCATAATTGTTGTCACACAAGAAGGAAAAGTCTGATCCTTTCATTACCTAAATCCAAAGATACATAGGCATGGGTTTAGGAGACACATTACAGGTTAACATTCGTCTGCTTCCTTTTTCAGCATGGAGGGATCAGAATAACATGAAGCTTTGTAAGTAAAAACACATGTAAATAGCAAATGTAAAAACCAATAGATGAAGGAGTAATAGGCACCCTTTGTTTGAGATTGGGATGATAAATGAAAAGGCAAATTTCCTGAATAATTCTGTTACAGGTTATTGCTGATGGCTGTCTATAAGACGTAGATATTTACCTGTCTCACAAAAGAGTCATCTTCTTTGTATATCAAACTGTTTTGATTTGTATCTTATCAATGATGAATGAATGAATGAATGCCTTTTATTGTCACTATACACATGTACAATGAGATTAAAAGCAGCTCCTTCAGTGCAGACATATATGTAGTACACAACAAATAAATAAACAAATAAACAAATGGTGCAAAAATCTGCAAAAAAAAAAAGTTCTGCGACGCTATATACAAATGGAAAGAATAATAACTAAACCGAGTTATTGCACATTATTTAAATAATGGAAAGAATAAATAACTATTGCACTATTGGGTTGTTGCACATAATTTAAATATTGCACAATACAGTGTGTAGTCAGTGCATGTGTGAGTTTAGAATGGTTATGGCTTTTGGGAAAAAACTGTTCTTGAGTCTGTTTGTCTTTGTTGTGATGCACCTGTAGCGCCTCCCTGAGGGCAGCAGGTCAAACAGATCAGAGCCAGGGTGGGAGCTGTCCTTGATGATGTTTTTTGCTCTGCTGAGGCAGCGGGAGGTGTAAATGTCCATTAAGGAGGGGAGAGGGCAGCCAATGATCTTCTGTGCTGTCTTTACTACTCGCTGAAGCCTCTCCCTGTCTGTCATGGTGCAGCTGCCATACCATACTGTGATACAATACATCAGCAGGCTCTCGATGGACGAGCGGTAGAAGGTCAGTAGCAGGTTGGGGTTCTAGGTTGTGCTTTCTGAGGACCTTCAGGAAGTGTAACCGCTGCTGAGCCTTCTTGATGACTGCTGTGATGTTGTCTGTCCAGGAGATGTCAGTGGAGATAAGTACGCCAAGAAACCGGAAGGTGTGGACCCTCTCCACACACTCGCTGTTGATGTAAAGGAGGGCTAGGTCGGTGCTGTGCCTCCTGAAGTCGACAATGATCTCCTTGGTTTTTCTGGTGTTCAGAGTCAGATTGTTTTTTGAACACCAGGCCGCCAACTTTAGGACCTCCTCTCTGTAAGCTGCCTCATCTCCCTTTGAGATGAGTCCGACCACTGTGGTGTCATCAGCAAACTTGACAATGAGGTTGTTGTTGTGGGCCGGACTGCAGTCGTGGGTGTAGAGACAGTACAGAAGGGGGCTCAGCACACAGCCTTGCGGGGTGCTGGTGTTCAGTGTGCGAATGGAGGATTGGTGGGGTCCGAGTCTCACAGTCTGGAGCCGGTTGGTAAGAAAGTCTTTTATCCAGACACACGTGAGAGGGGGGAGGCCAAGAGTGACCAGTTTGGTGATGAGAATGTCAGGAATGATTGTATTAAAAGCTGAGCTGTAATCCACAAACAGCATCCGGACATAGCTCTGCTGCTGCTCCAGATGGCTCAGTACAAAGTGGAGAGCTACAGTAATGGTGTCTTCTGTGGATCTGTTTGTGCTATATGCGAATTGGTAGGGATCGAAGTCTTGGGGGAGATAGTCCTTGATGTGCTCCAGAACCAGTCTCTCGAAGCACTTCATGATTACTGGAGTGAGGGCCACAGGGTGCTAATCATTTAGGCTGGTGATGGGAGACTTCTTCGGCACTGGAATGATTGTGGCTGATTTTAGGCAGGATGGAACGACTGCCTGGGCTAGGGAGAGGTTGAAGATTTTGGTAAAGGTAAAGGTGAGCTGGTGGGCACATGCTCTGAGCACCCTACCAGGCACTCCATCTGGGCCGGCAGCCTTCTTGGGGTTCACTGCCAGGAGCACCCATCTGACATCGTGCTCCTTTACAGTGAGTGGAGCAGTGCAGGAACCCTGTGAGGGTGGGAGCAGGGCTGGAGCAGGTGAGTGCTGCTGTTGTGATGGTTCAAAGCGAGCAAAGAAGCAGTTTAGCTCCTCTGCTAGCGACGCACTCAGATCTCCTATTGTTGCATCACAGCCTCTGTAGTTTGTGATGTTTTGTATTCCCTGCCACACCTCCTGTGTATTGTGGCTGGACAGGTGGGACTCAATGCTCCTTTTATGGTCCATCTTGGCTTTTTTAATTCCGCTTTTCAGAGCGGCTCGGGCAGCCCTGTATGAAGCTCTGTCACCTGACTCGAAAGCAGCGTTGCAGTCTCTGAGTAGTTTACGGACCTGGCTGGTCATCCAGGGTTTCTGGTTTGGGAAAACCCGAATGTTTTTGTCCACAGTCACATTCCCGATGCAGAACTTTATATAGTCCAGTACACTTCCTGTAAATGTTTCCAGCTCTTGGTGTTCAAATATGTCCCAGTCCATCTGTTCGAAGCAGTCCTGTAGTTTGGAGAGCAGTCCTGTAGTTTGGATTTACAAATATACAGCAATATACAGCACTGTGATAACAGAAATACCCCTTTCTTTACAAAATTATTGTATTTACTTGGTTTGAAAATGAATGTGTTCTGGGGACATTGGTCTTCAATCAGCATATAGTGATATGTGTACATTTTGATAGTTAGCAACAGTACTATTGTTTAACAAATAAGAATGTGTATACACTATTGTTAAGCAAAGAAAATTGGTATGTACCATTGTTTAACCAACCAACATGTTGATATTTGCAGAGACTGAAACAGTTATATAAATCTGGGCACGTCAAAATAAAATGAAGTTTGGTCAGAGATTTCTAACTGCTGTCTGCTCCGTTTTATGCTTTTGGCATCTTACTGCTGTTGCTACACCCTGTAGCATCAGTGGCTTGTACCTGGCCCTGGTTCCCCATGCCTGAAGCCGGTAACATAAACTCCCTGCCAACTAAGCAGAATCATCAGTTGTGAACAAGTAATGGACAAGATACAGTGGTGTTTTATGCAATGCTGTATTGTTCCTGCTTGGTTTAAAACGGTTCAAAATACAGGAAACAACATAAAATGGGTTAACCCCTGGTACCCTAACTCTTGAAACACCTCTTGTGCTTTTATTACAGACTGTTGCAAGGCAAGACCTTGCCCATAGCAACTGAGGCCAAAATTACCAGCAGTAGGTCTCAGACCCACACCACATGTAGTTCAGGGCCATAGCAAGGGGCACACACACCAAGTTCAAGTAAAATGTTTTTAAAAAAGGTTTTATTTAGAAACAATGTGTCTCATTAATAAGTGAGTAGGATGTATAGTTCCAAAATATAGTTAAAAATAGAACAACACCAACAAAACAAAATCATCAAAATGCATGTCTTTGGTAAAAAAAGGTTGAGGACATCCCTTTGTATAAAAAACAATTAATGAAAGAAGAATTCAAGTACAAAAATCTTATTTAATTAAATACCATAAAACTGAAAACATACAGTATGTCTCTCATTTAAATAAGGCTAGAAAGAAAAATAGCAAGGATTAAGCAATTAACACCTTTTTTTTAAACACAGCCAAAAAGAGACCACTTTTATTCAGCTTTCCCAATAAAACAAACATATAAAAATTACACAAGTACTCCCAGGCTCTGTACTTTGATAGCTACCTTCAACCAATAGGGTAAGTGCAGGATATACCGTCTCAATAGGTAATCCCCAATGTAAGCTTAGAAGTAAAAGTAATTAAAATAATCCATAAGGAATACATCATGTCTTCCATTACATAAGATGGAGAATACTACCAAACTGCCCTAAAACCGGCGTTAACCCCTCTTCAAACCATGGCTGCTATTGGAACATACCTAAAAGCCCTATTTAAACCCCAGAGCAGGCATTACTTCTGTTTGGCTCTCAGGTCTAAACAAGCCCCCAAGAAGATGGTGGCTTCCTTCTCAGCTTGGCCTCACTAGCAGATTCTTCCTTAAAATGTAAGTTTCCCAATTTTACAACAAATGAAACCTCTATTAACTTACTTCAAAGGTAAAGATAACTACAACCTACTTATATGAAAGTAAAAACTGTGAATATCTAAAACTAAATTCGCACATTAACTGCAGACAGTGACCTACTTTGTAACACAAGTTATTTATAACTTACCAGATATGTGCTACAGCATGTCGGATAATCTGGTATGTTTTCTTGTGTTGTAGCAATTTGCCAGTTTTCATTAAAGAATGCAAGTACAGTACAAGAAAACAGAGAATATATTTGTGAGTGTAGGTTTGGGCTAATATGTGACATATAAATAATTTAAGGACACAATATGAAACACTTAACAGGGCAGCTGCTTTTCAAGTTTTTATTCATTTTATTTTATTTTATTTATTTTGAGTGTCAGTACTCAATAGTCACTTATGAGTGTCCATATGTTCATTACCATAAAAAATTAAAAACCACTGCTTGTTACATAAAGGTTGTGCACCTAAATATCTGGCTATCATTTCTTGCATGTTGTCAAATACTGCCTTTTGTCAGCTACTTTTCAAATGCGAATTTGGGAGGCTGTGGCAATACATGTTCCTAAAAGTATGGGGGCAAAGAGATGAAGGTCAAGTAATGGCACAAAGAACAAAAGTAATAAGGGGAAGACTCCAGAAGTGGATAGCAAAAGTCATTTTCTAGCCCACTTAATACAGAACAGGGTCGCAGGGGATGCTGGAGTCTATCCTAGCTAACATAGGGCGGAAGGCAGGAACTAACCCTGGATGGGCCGCTAGGCCTTCGCAAGCTGAGCACACACACACACACACACCCACATTAGGGCCAATTTAGCATTGCCTATTCATCTAACCTGCATGTATTTGGATAGTGGGGGCAAGCACAGGGAGAACACACAAACTCAACTCTGGGAGGACCTGGGATGCAAACCCTAGTCTTCTTACTGTGAGGCAGCAGTGCTACCACTGCCCCACCATGCAAAACTTTAGTAGTTTATTGTGCAAAATCCCCCCAAAAAATCATAAAAACAGAACACTTAAAAAATGCAGTGAACAATAAATAGTGAAAAAAATCTCTATTAAAATCATTATAAAAAAAACAAATCCCAAATAAAATCATCCATCCATTTCACTAGTGATGATGATATGAAGCTACATAAAGCACCAAATCATTCTGGAAAAAGAATTCAAGAAAAGGTTCATTTCTTGATGTTTCACAAACACTTCACTATTTGTTGACAGCATGTGGAACAAGCACAGCCCATTCAATGATTTTCCGTCTTTCTCCAGACCTTTAAGTTAACATTGTGGAAATAATAAATAAATGAAAATCTGGACTTTACTGAGATGCATATATTTATAACAACAAGATCTCTGCAACTACAATCACTTTATAAACAATACATCACATTCATATAAATATTGGTTTATTTATTTTTTTATTTTTATTGGAAGGTCAGTATGTCGTGCTAACAATGAAATGTGGAAATGTATTAACTAAGCAGAATTTGGTGAAAGTGTTTGTGTAATGGGCAAAAAGCATCATGTGAAACAGAAAGACAATAATGTTCAAGGAAGACTTTATTCATTTTTGTTCAAAAACAATTTTTCAACTGTGTTATGGCTGAGACAATTTCTGTTTTCTGACATTTTTTCCCTTGCCTTTGAGAATATGTTTCACTGGGCAGAGCTGAGGCTGGGATACACAAAACCTCCACTGCCAGCTTTTCACTCTTATATAGCAAATCTTTGCCATCTCCCCCAGCAGTCATATATACACTGATACTGACACTCTGTGATTCAACAGGAACTGTTGTCAGGCTGAAAATACTGTGACTTTTATTTTTATTTTTTTTTAATTTTGTAAAATGGTACATTTTGTTGTTGTGAAAATAAATCATTAATGCTTTTGACAATGAATGTTATTCATTTAAGGTTGATTGCAATTTTCTAGTTCTACATTATACAACATATTTGGAACCTATTAGACAAGATTTCAAAGAAGCAGTTTAAATGTTTATGTATAATTCTGAATAATTTGCATTAATACTTACAATTATGCATAATTCTGAATTAGTTGCATTATTGCTAGTGTGCTGAACGGAAGTTAATATTATTAAATTTTATTTGATTGTGTTGGACTATTTAAGTTTGTTGCCCAGAGAAAATAAGTTTTTTTTTTTTTTTTTTGGTTCTCCTACTCCTCGTCATGTATAATAACTTATAACATCCCAATTGTATGAAGTTTTACATACTTATAACCTTTATATATTTATATACTTTATATACACTGTATTACTTCTGAACTAGAGTATTCATAGTATAATATAGCTACTTCAAATATGACCTTTAAATTTGAAAAAAAAAAAAACTAAGTTTGTTATCCCGTCCTATTTCAACTTCAGTTATCCTATTATAGCCTGTGTAATGTTCACAAATTGAGCTACAAGGCATGATTAGATATCCCTTCATCTCACATTTCTTCATCTTCACTTGTGGTACTGTATGTCTTAGTTTACCTGTTTTAAAACTTTGCAGTGCACAATAAGCTGGATTTTTTTTGTTGTTTGATTTCTCTACACTCACAAGTTCATCCCGTGAATCATCGAATGTTTTTTAGCTTTACCTAAAGCAATAGCAATTTCTCAAGTGGGCAAAGTTTTGCCCTGATCCTCAAATATTACATTACCTCTAGAAATTCAGGGGCTGAAAAAAAACATTTTAATTGTTACACCAAGAATGGAAAAATCAACACGCATCTCACCAATAAATACAAGTATCAATTTATTTTTATAATGCACTTGTATTTTGGTGAAGTTGTTTTGAGAATTCCTAATCCTAGACAGAAAAAAGAATTATCCAAGGGAAAGAATATACAACTTCAACTTAATCTGCTAAATTATCTTAATAAATTCTACATTTGGTATGGTAAACAGAAACCAACTGGCAGGCTATGAATATTTCTTTGTTTACTGCTTAAGCAAAGAAAATTACACCAATAGAACATTAGACTGTGGCACACTGAGCATTCTACAAACTTTTCACATGTATAAAGCCACATGATAACAAGCTATATTTATATTTATGGACAATATTTGTTTCATTATGTAACACATGTTTTGTGACTCCTGGAAGTCGGTATAACTGACGATTTTCCATTCAGCTGCAGCTATCTTGTTAGGCAAATTCTAGTACTCTAGGGCATTTTCTCTCTCTTGTTATAATATTTTCCAGTTGTAGTTTCAACTAATCCTCATGTCATTATGAAGCTCAACAGTACATTACAGAATTATGTTGACAAACTGGAAATGAAATTACCTCAATTTTATGTGGATTTAACAGGGGATATTGTAAAGCAGTATTCTGAGAGTCGTATTGCATCATTAAACTATTTAGATATGTACTTTAATGGTAGCATTGAATTTTTTTCTATAAATTATGTCTGTGTGCTGTTTGAATTTTTATTATATTTCTGTTCAGCATTCTGTAATCATTTATTTTTATGGTACATTTACAAATGCTTAAAACAGAATATGTATGTTTACTTTATTATTTAATTATACATATTATCTTGTCCAGTACATGTAAGCTTATGAGAAAATGTCATACTACATGTAACTGTCACCGATCAGTTACATGTAGTTAGATGTATTTACGTGACTATAGGCACATAGACTTTAAAATAATTAAAATAAGGTTCAAACATTATTGCACAATATGAAAGATTTAGCCCTATGCTCTAGCAAGTTTGTCAAAAGTGTAATTTAATTTAGCTTTGTAATCTGTTATAATCAGTAGTAGATTTGTATCGCATCATAACTAAAATAATAAATGAAAATAATTTCAATATAACCCATATCCCTATTATTCAATAATAATTTCTTGTGTATATTATTTGACTCCCAGAATAGCTTCATTTTTCCATTTACAATTACTGCAAGTCTGCTTCTTGAAAAATATTTGGCACACGTGTTAACTGTTTGTATGGCACCTAGGTAAAAGTTTATGGTAATCATAACTCCTGGAAGATTGATTACATATTATATTATATAGTTTTGTCTTTGACATCACGTCAGAGTGTTCTCACACCTCATCACCACAATTTGATACATTTAGAGAAATTTTTTTTTTGAAAATTATTTTTTCTCTATTCTGAACTACCATGCATTAGTTGAAGTTTCTGTAAAGATGACTGTACATACTGTAACCCATCCATCCAATTACTGATGTAATTCTGATCCTCCCCCGACCCCCCATTTTGTATTGTGTCCCCAATATATTCTAACACCATCAAGCATGAGACAGGAACTGATCTTTAATAAGGCCCCAGTCTATCATTGGTCCAGTATATGGATACACCCATATACTGAACAAATTTAGAAATGTCAGTCCATCTTGCAGATGTTTGCCTTGTCAAAGAAAACCCACAGGAGAACCCATGCAGAAATGGGAAAATGCACAGACATCAGAAAAATGGTTTCCAACGAAGAAATCAATAAAATAAAGACTTTTTAACAATAACACATGTGAAAGTTTTGATAAGCGCATCCACAATCTTGGATACATTCGGAAGTGTGACACTGGCTTAAATACAAAAGTAAAGTAAAACTAGAATTAACATGTTGATTCTGAACACATGAAAAAATCACAAGGCTTCACAGAAAAAAATTAAAAATATACTAGAGCTGTGAGGCAACAGTTCAGTTAATCAAGTTACTTTTATTCCGTCAAGGCTGTTTTAGAGACTTTATAAATATGAGAATAAATAAATCATATAAAAGTAACATTAATGATCATGATATTAGATGTACGTAACATTTTTCTTGGTGTGTTCTACTTTTGGTATGATTTATGTCATATATTAACATTTTATTTATAAGTTTAGTTTTTACTTTCTTTTGTAACTATGTTTAGCTACTATTATTGTAAAGCACTTTGAGCTACTTTCATGTATGAAAATGAGCTATATAAATACATGTTTTTTTAATTATATAAATATGTGCTGTTTATTTTTTAACACTTATTTTATTCCAAGTTTGTAATGTCATTAACCATCACCATTTTACAATTGGTTGTTATAATGTCACACATCGCTCTCTAGTGCATGTAACATCATGCAGATGTAGCCATGTATTTTTGGTGGTCATCTTATTTAAGGGTGAGCTGCATATGCGACAACTGTCTGCTCTTTGTTTCTAATAAAGATGAGACCATTTTTTTCTAGCATGAGAAAACTGGTTTCTTAAACAACTGCTTTCCTACGTAAGAATACATTAACAAAATCTCTTGTCATCTTTCTGCTATAGCTAACAGTTTATATTCTTATTTTCAATTTTCTAATTGCTATACAAGTACACTTTTCTGTCACTTTTTGGCCAGATTGTACATATTTCATTTGTTGAAGCATCTGCCAAGGCTGGGTTTGAGCTAAATTTTTCACAGTTTTTTTGGTAATAGGTCTTCCCTTCTACAGAGATGGTTTTTAACATGAACCTGATGTTGCAAAGAGAGATTACACCCCTCTCCCCTCAACTTACTGTAGAAACTAGACAGTTCAGTAGACTCTTTTTGGTTGTTAGTGTGGAAATATTTCAACAGAAATATCTATCCTCTCTTGTATATTCATTTAAAGAAATGCAAATAGAGGTCTCTTGAGCTTGCGATTCTATATAAAGACGGATAAGCCAGAGTGTGTCAAACTACTTTTTAAAATTGCTATATACTAATCATTTTTCATTTTCTCAACTATGTTAAGCTTACAATTCCAGTAACATTTTATGTGTACATTTTTCTTATTCTCAAACTATTTCTTGATAAGAAAGATAGTTTGACATTTCATAAACACCTCAGAAAACTTAACCTATAATGGTCAGGCCTCAGGAGAGAATAAAGAATTCTCACATTTCATTCTTCAGTTATATTAATTCAGTCATCTTCTAAGCTTTTCACTTATTTGGTCCACATAATCATATTGAATTCATTTAAAGATACTTCTGAATTATATATACCTTAAAAATATTTCCACTTCTATCCAAACACGTGTCTAATCCTTTATGTTTTAAAATTATATAACGAAGAAAATTATGATCCCTTTTAGAATATGGCATTTATCACAGATGAAAAGCCTCATTTAATGTTCCTAATTTCTGTTTTGGTAGTGCCTAGGTAAGCCAGATGTACAGTCAAAATAGTCCTTATAAAAAGAAATGTGATAAGTAAAGTTTACACGAAATAGCTTAAAGAAGGCTTTGATGAAAACAGGTCATTTAGCCCAAGATGGCTTAAAAAACCTCATTCATTTAAAAAAAAAAATAAATCATCAGGTTGGTTAATGAAGGTTTCAAATCCACTACTGTCTACTACATCACTTGGTGATTTATTCCATGTATCTATTCGTTTTTGTGTGAAGGAATACTTGCCATTTTTTTCACCATTTTCATTTTTAAGAAATTATTTTAAAGTAAAAGCGAGCATCAGAACAATTAAAATCACTCATAATTTAAATACTTCTAAAATATCACTTCTGCTTACTTACTACGAAAAAAATTATTGACATACAACTGTATATAACCTTATGCAAGCCATGAACAGAAAAACCTATTATTGTTCTAGCCAAGTCTTATGTTTTGCAAGTCGACCAAGAAAATAATATAATATTAATTATCAAACCTTCTCAATGTAGTTGAGTACTGCAGGAGCTACAGCATAGTCTGTCAGTTCACGGTGCCAAACTTAAAGTTGTAGTAAAGAAGACACTAGTATTTCAAAAGGACAAGTTTATAGTCACCACTTAACCCAACATGCTTGTCTTTGGGATTTAGGGGGAAACAGAATTAAGAAGAAAAAAATTCATATACAGTATGTAAAACTCATGCAGGTAATCCAGGAAACTGGAGCTGTGAGACAGCATCACTGATCTTTGTTACTTTGTCCTGTTAATGGTAAGCCAAGGAATGTAAATTTTAAGTATGGCAAACTGATCTTCATCGTCCCATAAGAGCTTAGGTTCAGGATGTTGTGAATCTCATTCATTAATGGTTCCAGATTGATTCCATATAGGGTGGTCAGGATCTAATTGTGCAATTTTCATTACGCTATAACTTAAGTTTATTACATAGAAAATCACCCGAAAAATCCCGGACCATCAGGAAGTGTGCGAACTGACGCCATGAAGAATCGTCTTCGCGCGTAATTGTCCCCGCATAAATCAAAGTCATCCAGACGATCTGGATCTGCATAATTAGATCTGGACCACCCTGTAGATCTTATTATAGAGAAGCTTGTCATAGATAGGATGCTGAATGGAATAAGTGAGGATCTGCATGCAGAAATGAATAGAGCTAATGTTCATTCTCCTATCTATTTAGTTAGAAAACTGGAAGGGGTGCAAGCAATGTGGAAATAGAATGGTTATCCTAGACTGACACTAGGTCCTGATCTGCTTTCTCGACCTTGTTCAGCTCATCAGTTCTACTGATACTGCAGTCCCACCATCAAAATTCAACTCAAGGCATACAAAGCACTGTTGTTCTAGTGCAGGGGTGGGCAAAGTCATTCCTGGAGGGCTGCAGTGCCTGCAGGTTTTTGTTCCAAACCAATTGCTTAATAAGAAGCACTTATTGCTCAAGGAACACTTGTGCTTCATTTTAGTTGTCTTGCTCATTAAGACTTTGAATGCTTACTGCTTAGTTTAGTCTTAAACAGCTGTATTCTTTAGTTTTTAATTGCTCCTTATTAGCAATAAGATGCAAATGACAAGGAAACCAGCACTTCTACATTTAGCTTGTTTCCATTTACATCTGTTTGGTTTAATTAAATACTTGGAAGGAAAGCAAAGAGAAGAAAAAGTGAAGGACTGAGAATTACTCCTCTATTTTAGCCTCTAAATCATTTGGGTGATATCCTTAGAAAGGAAAAAAAAATCTAATATATGAGAATGCCCTGACTTAGCAGATTTAAAGCACTAACAAGCCATGAAATTAAATTATTGGCAAGGATTATTTTCGAATTAAGCAACTGGGTTGGAACAAAAATCTGCAGCCACTGCGGTCATCCAGGACTGACATTGCCCATCCCTGCTCTAGTGGTTCCACTCTTTAGTCCCCTTGCTCCCCTTACACACCTTTTTGTAGTTTAGTTGCAGTCTTTCATTTTTTTTTTCTGTGTTTAAGAGGCTGGCCTCTATTTCTAGATTCACACTTTTCAGTTCTTCTCACCTCTATGTGAATGCCATTAAAAAAGAGGCCAAAGTGAGACATTCAGTGTTCAACAACTAAACGGTAACACTTTTAACACTTGGTCATTAGGTAGGGATTAGAATAGAAATCACTCATTCATTGATCAAAAGAGTAAATCACAGTGTTAGCTCTGGCAATAGACTAGTTCTGATAGTTCGCAAGGCTAAATTAATGATTAGACAGCTTTGGAGGTCATTAGTGATGCTCCAGTTGTAGCTAAATCATAAGGTTTATTTAACATCTGCTATAATGTGCAATTGATCCATTTTTAAAGTTGTGTAATACACATAATAAACACTGTAGAGAAACATTTTTTACAAGCTTTCATTTTCTATTGTTGTTTTATTGAGCAAGCTTTTATCACCAAACCCGCCCCCCACCGCCCGCATGCATTATTGTTTCATTTTATCTATTAGCTGTCTGTATTTTCTTTTTAAACGACAGTTTATGTTAAAAATAATAAAATCTGTAGGTAACTCTTTGTGAATAACATATTTTATCATTTTAAAAGATATGTTTATAATATATAAAATAATTGTAAATAAAAATATTCATCAAAGAGGGCACTAGTCTGTCGCTGTGGTTGTTCACACACAAACCACACTTGGACTAGGACCAGTTTTGAGCTGTCAATTAACCTAACTGACTTAACTCTGGAGTTCTGTATGCTGGAGAGACGAATCATCATTATGTGATTGCAGACATTTTGCTTTAAACTAGAGTGAAGCATTCTTTGTGCAAATTTGCTGAGGTGAATTACAGTGAACTGGTTTTGAACCGTAAACCTTTTTCTATGAAGGTAAACTTTTTTACCTCTGGGATGTTTCATAAATAGAGCAAGAGCCATGCCACTTTATATTTTGGTTTATAATTCAATTTTTTTTGTCCAAGTTATACACATTATCTTTTTGTCTTATCTTTTTTTATAACATAGACATATGTCAAAATGACCAGTTAGTTTGTAAGTCAGAGGCCGGGTAGGATTCTTCTAACCTTAGGGTAGTTTCATGTAGTTTAGATAAATCTCTGGTGTTTTGAACTTGCTGTTGTAATTAAAGCTTTGAAACAAGGATGTTTTTTGTTAGGGCTTTAAATCCAGACTCTGCAATTGTTAATTTTTGGTAATACATACTTCAATATTTTAAAATACTTTGTATTGGGATCTTGAGGCACTGAGGTAATAAACAACAACATTTATTTATATAGCACATTTTCATACAAATAATGTAGCTCAAAGTGCTTTACATGATGAAGAAAGAGAAAAAAAGACAAAATAAATAAGAAAATAGAATTAGGAAACACTAATTAACATAGAGTAAAAGTAAGGTCCATTGGCCAGGGAGGACAGAAAAGCAAAAAAAAAAAAAAACTCCAGACAGCTGGAGAAAAAAACAAAATCTGCAGGGGTTCCAGGCTACAAGCCCACCCAGCCCCCTCTAGGCATTCTCCCTAACATAAATGACCTCAATCAGTCCTCATTGTATTCAGGGTTCTTATGGAAGAATTTGATGATGATGGTCATGTGGTGGATTCTAAATTGTCCCTAGTGTGTGCTTGGTGTGTGTGTGTGTCTGTGTGTGCGCCCTGCAGTGGGCTGGCACCCTACCCGGAGTTTGTTTCCTGCCTTGCGCCCTATGTTGGCCTGGATTGGCTCCAGCAGACCCCCGTGACCCTGTAGTTGAGACATAGTGGGTTGAATAAAGGATGGATGGATGGTCATGTGGACTTCCATGAATGTAGGAACATCACGGCGCTATGATTAAGTGGTGGTGGTGCAGATCACCACCACAGAAAACCGGAAACAGTAGGGGTTAGTAATGAATAATAATGATAATTAATTGAATATACAGAGCATCAGGATAAACTAAAATGTCGCTATGAGAAAGCCATGTTAAAGTAATGTGTTTTCAGCAGTGTTTTAAAGTGCTTCACCGTATTACCCTGACGAATTCCTATTGGCAAGCTATTCCAGATTTTAGGTGCATAACTGCAGAAGGCCACCTCACCGCTTCTTTTAAGTTTAGCTCTTGGAATTCTAAGCAGACACTCATTTGAAAATCTAAGGTTGTGATTTGGAGTGTAAGGTGTAAGACAGTGTTTCCTAAATTGTTCCAACCACATTCATAATCAGTGACAACACCTGATGACACTGAGCTTATTTAATTAGCAGGTTTTTTTTTCTTTTATTCGACATTCAGAAAAGCATAGCAGCATAATTTTTATATTTATAAGATATTTATAAATATGCCTGCTTTTGCTATAGATTTAAATGCTCAACTCTCTTTTGTTGATTTTATTATACTTTGCCCTTTCTCTGTGCAGTTTTTCCCCCTTCGTTGTATCTTAATAATGACAATTTAAAACGAGCAGATCAGACACGCAGGCAAACAATAGTGAATAATCAAAGGTTGCAACTACTTTAGAGTCAGACCCTCTAATTAGTAAATAATGGATTAATTAAACACTTAGAACACCTTGAAAAGTAGAA
The DNA here is from genome assembly GCA_026402145.1 of Polypterus bichir lapradei. Classification (NCBI taxonomy): domain Eukaryota; kingdom Metazoa; phylum Chordata; class Cladistia; order Polypteriformes; family Polypteridae; genus Polypterus; species Polypterus bichir. Next base: position 61,070,976 of record JANRMT010062808.1, on the reverse strand, counting down.
TGAAAATCAAGAAGAAAATACTATTAAAAACAGAATCTGGTTGGAACAAAAACCTGCAGCCACATGGGGTCCCCAGGACCGAGTTTAGGAAACACTAGTGTAAGACATTCTGAAATATAAGATGGAGTGAGATTATTTAAGGCTTTGTAAGCCATAAGATGAATTTTAAAATCAATTATAAATGACACAGGTAACCAATGTAGTGGCATCAAAACTGGAGAAATGTGCTCGGATTTTCTTTTCCTAGTAAAGATTCTAGCAGCTGCATTCTGCACTAGTTGCAATCAATTAATATTTTTCTTGGGTAGTCCTGAGAGGAGTGCAGTAATCTAGACGACTGAAAACTAATTTCTCAGCATCTTGCAATGTTATAAGAGTTCTAACTTTTGCTACATTTCTTAAGTGAAAAAATGCTGTCCTAGTAATCTGATTAATATGTGATTTAAAATTAATGTCAGAGTCAATAGTTACCCCTAAATTCTTTACCTCCGTCTTGTCTTTTAATCCTAATGCATCAAGTTTATTTCTAATAACCTCATTATATCCATTTTTGCCAATCACTAAAATTTATGTTTTCTCCTTATTTAGTTTGAGAAAATTACTACTCATCCATTCAGAAACACAAGTAAGACATTGTGTCAGTGAATTAAGAGTGTCGGGGTTGTTAGGCGCTATTGATAAGTACAGTTGTGTGTCATCAGCATAGCTGTGGTAGCTCACATTATGCCCCAAGATAATCTGACCTAATGGAACCATGTAAATCGAAAAGAGCAACAGACCCAGGATAGAGCCTTGTGGAACACCATATAGAATATCATGTGTCTTTGAAGTGTAATTACCACAACTTACAAAGAATTTTCTACCTGCCAGGTAGGATTCAAACCAATTTAAGACACTGCCAGAGAGGCCCACCCATTGACTAAGGTGATTTCTATGAATATTGTGATCAGTGGTATCAAATGCGTCACTCAGATCTAGGAGGATGAGAACAGATAAACGGCCTCTGTCTGCATTTACCCGCAAGTCATTTACTACTTTAACGAGTGCAGTTTCTGTACTGTGATTTGTTCTGAAACCCGACTGAAACTTATCAAGAATAGCATGTTTATTAAGGTAGTCATTTAGCTGCACAATGATTGCCTTCTCTAGGATTTTACTTAAGAAAGGCAGGTTAGAAATAGGTCTAAAATTTTCAAAAGCAGAGGAGTCCAGATTATTTTTCTTCAGCAGGGGTTTAACTACAGCAGTCGTAAGACAGTCTGGGAAGACCCCTGTATCTAATGACGAGTTTACTTTGTCAAGAATACTATCAATTAGCACGCCCTTAGCGTGGCGAATTGCTTGCTTACTAAAGTGACTTTAGCTGCAGATGGAAGTCCCATTTTACTTCTGGTGTCAAGCAGAGCTGTGTTGTGGTGCAGCAGTCTATTAGCCAGTGAAAGCTCTGTGAAGAAACTGTCTGTTGACTGTCTGCCTTTGTCCAGTCTGATAGCAGTCATGGGACATTGTATCTTGAGCCGGTCAAGGCAGTGGATAGGATAGTAGGCTGCTTGCTGCTTGTGCTGTTTGACACACTTACAAAACAAAAGATGCTGGTGGGAAGGTGCGAAGGAATTTAAGGTAGGACAAGATTACGAGTTTTTTCGTAGACTTCAGGGATTCTAGTGTTAAGTGAGCTAGGTTTAGAAGGTGACCAGTAGTTGAGAATAAAACTCTTGGATTGCCAGTATTATCATTTATAATTTTAGAGAAATAGGACTGCCTCTGATGGTGGACTACATTGTTATATTCAGTTATTGTAGCTCTAGTTTTTCACAGTGAACTATCAGTTTAATTTTTCTCTCTTTACACTCAGCTCTCTGGCATGTTCTCCTTAAATGAGATATTTTTTGTGTTGAACTGATTGTTTAGGATATTAGGAAACATTGAAGCTGCAGATATATCAAAATGTTTTTCAATAATAAGGTTCCTATTAGTAGCTATCAGTATTTTTTATATTAAATAACATGCAAAATTGGTCTAATATGTGGATATCCACAACTAACTTCTCATCAGCTTAATCCTATTGAAATCACTAAATCCAGCATTTGTTCTCCCTTATGTGTGGACTGGCTGACATACTCACTGAGATCAAAGTAAATGACTGAGTGTAGTAAGTTCATGAATTCTTTTCCTTTCGGGTCACACTGGTTATCCACATGTATATTTAAAATCACCTACAATTAGGATCTGTCATAGTTAGTTATTATTAGAGATACTAGTCTGAGAATCAGTAAAAGACACATTATATTTAGGAGGTCTAAAGATTGTAAATACGAGAGACTGGGATACTCCTTGAATAACAATAGCTAGATACTCAAAAGATGTGAAGGTGCCAAAATCCAGTATCTATACAGTTTAATTGATTAAATACTCTCTAAACCGCCGCCTTTTTGGCCTTGGCTTGCCAAATAAGCAGAGCTGTACGCTTCTTCTCTTTCCTCACTTTTCCTTTGTCACTCCCACTGGAGGCTTTTAATGATTGCAACCATTGCAGCTAAATTGCTTTTAATCTGTTGCTGAAACTATCCTGCCCTTGTCTGTACTGCAATTTGGAAGTCTTCATGTTACAATCTTATCATTCTTGAACTTTCTGCACACTAGATCAACAACTCTTCTAGCTCTACTACCCACAACTGGCTTTATGCTGTTCTGTTGGTTTTCTTTTGCTGCATTTTTTTTCATTTTATCAATAAAAATTTGATCACAAAAAAACAGTAATTTTCTGAAGATGGGTGGAGGTTGGAGGCAGCTGTTCCAGACTGAATATTGCTGACATTACTATTAAAAGTAAATTTACCATTCAGATCATACAACATTATTATGTACATCTATATCTCTTTAAAAAATATAATGGTAAAGTATTTTCTTTTTTTTCATATGCACTCAGCCTTACGCCAGTTTCTTTTCTGGAGGCACAGACATTAATTTTTCCAAAGAACAAAAATTGGTGGAGATTCCCTTTTTAGTTTAACAGGTGCAAGTAAACCTAATGTGTTTTTCATCTAGCAGTTACAATTATTTACCTTGTCATTGAGTATAAAGATCTTGTGCAATACAGAGCTATTACTGAGAGCATTACTGAAGGCAGATGCATTAAAATAGCACCTTTTCACAATGTTCAGTTTCACATTCATCGGCTCTTCAAAGGCAGGTATATTAAAAAAATACATAGTAGTGATCAGAGATCACAATATTAACAACTTGATTAAGTCCTCATTTGACTACTAAATCCAATGAGGCCACACTATTATGTGTTGGCCCAAAACATGTTAAGAAAAAATCAAAAGAAACTCAAAAGATTTTTGATGTAAGGTGTTATCCACATGAAAATTAAACTTACCAGTTAAGACAATCTTTTCATTAATATTAACGCAGACAGACAATAGCTCTGAAAGTTCCGACAGAAAGGCAGTGTCATACTTTGGTGGCCAATAAATAATTATAAGCAGAACTGAATGTGTTTCCTTTATTATAAGGGCAAGATATTGAAAACAGGTAAAATTCCCTAACAATTTGGTCTAGTAATTAAAAGTACTAGCAAAAATGACAGCTGTTTTGATCCTTTTCTTACTGTCGCATATCATAGAGATGGAATTAATTTCTGTGGGGGGGGTTTCACTTAAGGAAACAGTGGCGCCATAACCATGCCAAGATTCAGTTAAAAGCATAAAATCAAGATTATAATCACTGATACAATCATTAATGCTAAAACTCTTGTTAAATAAAGATTGAAAATGTTTGATTTGAGCAATGTTTGTTGTATGTTGTTTAAATGAACTGGCATTCTTCACATTTGTTGATTAAATTTGATGAATATCTGCATCTCTTTGTAACAGAGATACATGACAGTTCACTATGGCTTGAATAGGGGAGTTGCATTCATTGGTGAAAGAGATCATTGTTTTCTCCTTTTTTCACTATGTGCATGTTGTTTATGTCACTGGTGCTTCAACGGCTCCACTCTGCAATGTCCTAACTTTGCCATTGGCATATTCTGGGGTGTCAAGTTTATTCAGACTAGTCAGATGGGAAGCACGAGCTGCTTCCAAGCAAAATTTCACTTTGCAGATAAGTTTAATTTGCCACTCTAGTGCTACCATCTCTGTACTAACAGTTTGAAGCTCTTGGTTTTCTTGGTTATTCTCCATATCAGCAACCACTTTGCTGGTAAGTTTTACAGTGTGATTTCCCAGGGTTGCTCAAGTTTGATCCTGGAGGTACACAGCGGCTACATTGAATGTGTGCCTTGTAATGAATTTGTTGAATGTGTTCTTATTTTGGCGAGGAAGACTTCCAAACATTGAATATGTGGCCTGTGATGGAGTGATACCTCATCTGGTGTTGATTCCTTATTTGAAATCAAAAATGCCTGGTTCCTTGTTCTCCCAGCAACCCTAAGTTTGATTAGAAGGGTTTAAAAAATGAATTGGATGGAAATATTATTATAAGTTATAAATATATGTTAGACTACATAAAAAGATGCACCTTTTATTTTGTTTGATTTTAAGATTGTGACAGTTGAAAGACAGAAAAATAACAAAAGTGCTTATCTGTACAAAAGACGATCATTTAATGAAAAACAGAACCTGGCTGAAAAAAAACATGATACTAATTAATCTTTGTAAAACCTTTAGAGAAAATATCAAGTAAATATATGGAAGTGTTTATTCTTGTGTCATTTCAGTCTTATGGCTACATTCAGCAATAATGAAAAAAGTAAAGTGTCTCATCATAATATTATTCTACATGCATCTATGTTTTTTTGGATTTTGATCTAGCAAACCAGAAAAACATGTGTAATAAAAAAGAATGAAACAAAACAATTTGCTTTACTAAGACGTTTTCTAGTACTCCTACTCAGTTCAAAGTAGCAAGTCTCTAACTTATCTATCATATCCCTGTGGACATTGAAGAAGGGATGTAGAAATAAATATTGATGAAAAGTTTCAATGCTCATAACCTTGGTGTAAAACATGCTTAAACAGTCCCTTAGCTGTGCAAGGCTTTTCAGCAAAAAATTTGAGTTCTCTGCTTAGATGGTAGGATTTTCTTTGATCCTTTCCCACAATAGTTTTTTTCTTTACCCTTATTTTGTAAATTTACTACAAGTCTATAACATCTCCCTTTGTCTGTAAAAGGGCAAAGTTTTGAGAAATGAGTTCACTTCAATGTTGTAAATAGACGGCCTGCAACATAACAAACAAACAAAAATGATTTGCTGCATATGCACCAAAGTAGAGATAATAAATAAAGAACTTTTAAAAGTTTAGCTGATTTGAAGTTGTAAACCATTTAGGAAAAAAAAAATTGGTACCACCATTCCATCCTACCCCAAATCACAATGTGCTTTACAGAGAAAACAAGATTTCAACATTGCCTCCTTGTCAAATTTCAGATTCATTCTATAAACCAAATTTGCATAAATGAATCAAATTTAGTGTTTTAACAAAGCAACCTCTGACAGATGCAGATTTGGAACTCTTCCTTGCCATTTTTCCTCATTTTGTATGCTCCGAGTATCTGCATTACCAATACTTATAAATACAGTAAGCAGTCCAGCACTGACAGTGTTACCTTTAATAACACAGGCATGGAAGCAATGGTGTGGTTATCGTCAAGATGTGAGTGAATGCCTACTTTAACAAGACCGAGATACCAGAGTGTGTAGTATAGCTACACCAAGAAAAAGAAGTGTCAGAACTTTCTTGAATTCTGGACATGATCTGGTGAGTACAATAAGGGTTTTTTATCGTCATACAGTATATAACAGTTTTCAATGTCAGTAAGCACTTGCTGCTTTAACCATTATAAGCATCAATGACCTCCAGCTAGGCTGTGTTTTCGTCTTGCAGGTATGTTGGTAGGTGGGTGATATGCAGAGTGGTATATTGTTCAGTAAGTTAGGGTTTCATAAAATAAAATCATTTGTATTTTTAAATTGTTGCATTTTTTCAGTTTTCTCTTGCTTTGTTCCTACCAGAGCAGTGGCGTAATTGTAACTTTCCATTATAAACAGGACCCTGTGCAGACTTTCTTGTTGTTTTTAGTACATTGGTTTACTTTAATAGAGTAATTCAAATCTATACTTTCATATTCTAATAACTTAATGTGTCCACAGACACAGAAGAGTCCTCATTTCTGAGAATGTAGAATCCCACAGCAGTTGAACAATCGGTATTTGTAAAGTAGTCCTCTTTTACATGGATCACTTACTTCTTGCCATCTGCTGATGGTTGTACTCAACCTTGCCTAATAAGGTCTTATCTGGCTGGATGAAGTTCACTCTGTTCACCCTTTGGGTTACTTTTTCTTTATTACCCTTTTTACATGTTAGATTGAAAAGGTTAAAAGACAAACAAGCAGAATCAACCGCACATGAAAAACTGCTTTATAAATGCTTTGCATCTGCCATAGCACAGAGCGAGCAAGGGGCCAAAAATGGAAAAAAGGGAAAGGCATCCTAATAGCAAATGAGAAAGCATGCTCCACAGCTGAAATCCCACCTTTCCAGTATTTATGCACCAGCTACTGTACCTACATAATTATAAAACATGGAATACCCATTTTGCTATTAAGGTGGAAGGGTACATTATAGGATTATTATTGGCTGGGTGGTCTTTTTTTATATGCAGTAATGTGTTTTATCTTTAGATGATATACTGCTTGAATGGCCATCCGGGGGAAAACGAAGCCATTTTGCAAATAGCAAAAGTAACCCTGCCTTCTGTAAACTCTTCCTCTTTAAATACTTAATTTTTTTTTTTTTAACGCCACCAGGCAACACAGGCAGTCAATGTAAACACGGTTTGAAAGAGCAGTGGGGGCTTTGCAGGTTTTATTTAACGTTCAGAAGAATTGTGTAAAATCAAGTAAAAGTGTTTAACATCACAATATTTGCTTTTGCATATTGATTGTTATTAAATATCAAATCACAAATTTAATATTTTGGTCAGATTAGGTATAAGAATGTGATGAGAATAGAATCGCCCAGTCCGATCATCTCATCAAGCTGCTACAATGACCCTCTTCAGTATGAGAGTCAAAATAATGATGTTGACAATCTATATATAATAAATGCAAAAAAAAAAAAAAACATTACCATTGACTGCTTAGATATTGTGTTCAGACCTACTAATTTATTCATTTCTCGTTTTTCGTAAGGAATATTGATGAAGTAGATTGGAAAATTGCATCTGTGATTTACATTCTTCTTAACCCATTTCAAAAACAGAGAAAAGGTGAAAATAAAGTGCAGAAAACATAATCATTTTTAATTATTCTTTTTTTGAGCCAGTACTTTGTTTAATCCCTTCTTAAAGTATTTTGCATATGATTTCATATTTTCCCATTTCTCTTTGCAAAATTGTTCTGCTCATATTAAAATAGCTTGGCAACAGTAATGGGTAATAGTTTTGAGGCCTTGCACAGATTTTCAGTGGAATTAAGTTAAATACCCAATTGTCTTTATTTCTTCATTTTAATGACTTTTGACTTTGATACTGAAGAAAGTCTTATTTGGATTTTATCTAGTAATTCTGTGTTAATCTCTCAATGAGTCCTGACAACACAGTTGCTGATGATATAAAGTTTGTTTGCAGTGTTCGATTTGTACCACACACGCTACTTAGTGACTGAGCCAGAAAGTAGATGACTATACATTTTCTACATCCTTTAGGTGATGCGTTACAAAGATATTTTGGTCAGAGGAATTTTAATATCGTTAAGGCTTCTGCCTTGCTACTACCCCATATGGCTATTCTTGTGAAATACCTTTAACTACAATTACTGTCTCCAGAAACTCATTCAGAGTCACAGCTGATCTTGTGAAAGTTAAAGGATTTTTTTTATCTACAAGAATAGCAATGCCTACTATGTAGTTTCATAGTTTTTCTACTTCTGTATATTGGATTGTACTGAGCTCCAAAATGGTTTTACAACCTTAGTTTGTCGTTCCCTATGATAGGATCTACTAATTGCTTCGTAACCTCTTTTCTCATCATTTTGAATATTTTATTTGCAAAAATAGATGGCAAATTCACCCTCACAGATTAATTTCAGTCTGAAAATTAATTAGTTTCTTACTCAGATGAAGTCCAACAAATTGTAACTTGTTATAGTAATACTGTTTCAGAATAAAGTTTAGCTTGCAATTAGTAAAAGGATAACTTCTTTTTTAATCTGATGATTTCCATTTTCCTTTTTGCACAAACTGGTGGCAGCATTTGACATTTTTTATTTAATCTGATGTAGTAAGCATTTAATATTAAGTCTTTGACAAAAAAATATGAAAAAAAAAAACTTTTGGCAGTTGAATGACCTTATCACTGCAAAAAATGAAAAAATCTAAGCAAGTGAAAAATTTTTTATATCAAGCCCTTAAATCTTGTTTATTGACTTATTGAGCAAAGTTTACTTGACACAATTTCTTAAAATAAGCTAAACAATCTTAAATACAAATTTCCTAATAAGTCAATTTAATCTTTAATAAGAAAAACAAAATTTAAGAGCTTGATATGAAAACTTTCCACTTGCTTAGATTTCATTTTTTGCAGTGAATATGTAGAAAATAAACAAACTTTTTTTTTTATTTTTCATGTGATACCTAGCTATGTATTGTATTTTTATTAAAATTACTCCAATTCTGATAGAAATGGGAATCAAATCCAGTAATTCTAGAGGAAAAGTGATAATAAAAAATAATAATTACAATTAGGTATTGATTTATAGGCCAGTAATGGTAGTACTGAACATTTTTAGAAGTGTCCAAGCTTTCAGGTTTAAATGTATAATTTGAAGTATTGGTAATGGCATTATATGGTAAGTTTAAAGGACAACTTTAAGTTCTTAGCCAAACTGCTGAGCTATAACTAACTGTTTTCAAAATTAATACATTCAGTATGATCTAGTGTTCAATTTAGCAGTCCTTACATTTTCAGAGAATTAGGCCTTAAATATTTGCATTCCATTATACCAAATAAATAGGGATAGTATGATGAATCGCTATAGTAAAACAATGAATATGTATGCTTCACTTTGCAAAGGGGAATGTGCTAATAAAATTATAACTAGTTATTCAGAAGGGATCTGACAGTAATTTTATATTAAATAGAAAAATAGAGTTCTACAGATCAAGAACAGCTTCGATCAAAAAGAAAAAACTGACTACAAAGTAATAAAAGAATAACATATGTCACACACGTGCGCATGGGAGGCAGCTAAAGGGCTTGAGTAAGGGCAGTTCCGAAGCATGCCGGGATGTGGCAGAGTGCACTGACTCTTTTTCTCCCTTTCCTGTAGACTATTCACGGGAGATCCCACCTGGGTCTTTTGATGTCACTTCCGGGACCGAGCCTATGAAAGAAGACCTTGCCAGACCCGGCCCCTGTGAAGTCACGTCCGGACTTGAACCAATGGCTGAAAACCATGAGCCCGATCCATATGATCTCACTTCCTGTCTTCCCCTTTAAAAACCAGCACCTTTCTTGGCCTCTCTAGGTGGCCTAGTTATGCGTGCCAGGAGCGGAGCTCGCACTGGGTCTCGCCGAACCATGGGACACCCTCCCCGCCTGAATACTCGGCCCGGTACGCTCCCACCTGGGTGTATTGCAGGTCCTGTCCCCTTCTCCTCTGGGACTTTTCCATCCTGCTGACTAAGCCAGTGTCATAAATATGAGACAGAGTCATATGAAGGTTTGGAGCAGCCACCCATATAATCTGGTATCCTGGCTGCAAAAGTAATGGTTTAGCAAATACAGCACTGATGTGCACAAAACCGAGTCCAAAACAGAACTGAGGGACTAGGGAAAAGGTACAAGTTTTTAAAGGGGAAGACAGGAAGTAAGATCATATGGATCAGACTCATGGTCTTCAGCCATTGGTTCAAGTCCGGACGTGACATCACAGGGGCCGGGGCCGGCAAGGTCTTCTAATTTCTGATGAGACAATATGCTGGATAGATCAAATCTGCCCTATTTCACAGAGTTGTGTAACTAAGTATGTATTGAACAAGCTACACTAAGCATAAAACAGCTAAGATGATACATCATAAGATGAATACCTTGACACACAAGTTCAACACATTTCATAATTGTTTCTTGCTCAGTACCAGCAGGGAGTGCATTTTGCTTTACTCTGAAACACAATTAGCTTTATCAGTGGAGCAACTATATATAGGGTCTGTAGTGGGCTGGTGCCCTGCCCAGGGTCGTCCCCGCACAAATCAAAGTCATTCAGACGATCTGGATCTGCATAATTAGATCTGGACCATCCTGTATATATATATATAGTTTCTGATGTGTGCCTGTTGTACCTCAAACCTCTGCCACATTAAGCACAGTTTAGATAGCTCCTGAATCTAAACTACTGAAAACCTGATCTATTGTAAATGTTTGAGTTCTCAGTCATTTTGTCTGTGGTATACTGGTGAAGTTTTGATTACTTTTTGCCCATCTGCCTACTCCATTTTATCAATTTGCTTGGAGTATAAGGTGCTCAGAAATGACATTATAAAAATAAAGGCATATAATTGAAGTTTTAATATGTAAACAAGACAGAATTTATAGAATGTAATGTTTTTGGCTCATATTCATATCAAAGAAATTTGTTACTGGGGTTTTATTGAACATTATAGGTCATTTGTTATCCTACATTGGTTCTGTAATATAATTTCTTATTCCCAACCACATGAGAGTAAAAAGGTTCTGTGTCCTCAATTTTTATGTTGTTTCCCATGGGATCCTAGTCCTGATGCACATATCAATACTATACAAAAATACATTGAATTTGAATTTGAATGAATAAACATCAGCAAACATCTGTCTAACCTTAAACACATTAACAAATTTCACAAAAAATATTCCTTTTATATGTGCTGTGGCTGACGTCCAGGACGCCTGGTGGATGGAATGACAGGGAGAGAGACAGTACCTGCCCCAGACACGAAGGGGCAGCCCCCCTGATTTGCATCGGGACCATTGGATTGGAGCTTGGAAGCTCAATCCTGTTGGGGCCCATGGCCACCACCAGGGGGTGCCTGGACAGTTGTGGATCCCTGGACGGCAGCACTTCACCACACTTGGAAATGCTGCCAGACCAGATGAACATCAGGAAGCAGCTGAAGCGCTTCTGGGGGCAACATAAAAGGGGCTGCTTCACTCCATTCAGATAGCTGGAGTTGGGAGTTTGAGGACAGAGCTTACGAAGAGAGAACTGGAGGCAGCAGAATAGTAGAGAAAGAAAGAGTGAGAGAGAAAAGAAAAAAGGACTGAGCAGTAATTGCTAGGGATTATACACTGTGTACTATAAAGGAAAAATAAATAAAAATGTGTGCTTTTTGGACTTGTGTGTCTCTGTGTCTGTCTATACCAGGGCTGATTTTCCACAGTACCTATAATCTCAATATATTTCATATCATTTTATCAAGCCAGGAGAAACAGGAATACATCCAAATTAAGGCTTCATTCTAGTGTTTTATTTTCTGATTTTTCTTCCAGACTTTCTGCATTCTTACATTAATTTCTTTTATATCCATCCCAAACTTAAATGATCACTTTCTTCACATTGTGAGATTCTCTATAATTTACAGCACATTTTTCTCTTGGTATCTCATAGCTTGTTGCACTCAGACTGGGAGTTTCAGACAACGATAGTGAATGAGTGCTGGTTTTACATTTGTTTTTTGCGCTATTACTCTGAGGACCCCTCACTTTCAGTTTCACTAGTGACCAAACTAGAAACTCAATGCTGAAGTCAGGAGCCTCAAAACAATTACAGTATGAGGATACTGATACCCTGATTCAGGACCTACATCTGTCTCCTTTTCATTCATAGCTGAAGATGCCAGACTGTATTTCATTACTGTTTTTTTTACTTCAGCTGTTTGTTAAAGACTTTTTAGTTTTCTTTGAGATTTTTAACTTTTGTTTTTGGACATTGTCCATTTTGTGCTATCAAAAATCACGACAGGTGTATTAGAACGTAGGATCTCTTGAATAACTGAATGTAGTGAGAATATAAGCAAAATGAGACCTTTTATTGGCAAACTAGAAAGATTACAATGTGCAGGCTTTCGGGACAACTCAGGCCTCTTCTTCAGGCAAGATGTAATCAGTAATTGAATAATTGAAGAAATAATTACAACACAAACCAACAAGACCAATCAATCTGGTGGTTTTTACTTTTTTTCATAGACAGATTTACAAGCTATATAGTATTTTTCATAATTCTTCCTTAATGGTTTCATTCTTAAATTATTTAATCTTCTACTTTCTGCTACTTTAAATTGAATTGAGCTAATTAAAAACATACCCATTTCTAAAGCAATAACAAAAACTGGTATCTTGCAGTCTTGCCTGTCTTTTGTTCAGGGTAGAAATAAGGTCAACTCTTGTAATAAATTAAATTCTGCTATTCCGCAATGCAGTGAATTGCCATGAGTTTGCTTTTAGATTTAAGTGTGAGTTTCAAACAGATCAGATAATTTAGTTAAAAATTTAGCAACTGCTTTTAGCTAGTTTACATCATCGGTTTCATTATGTACAGTATGGTTGTCAGAATTACTATACATTATTATACTGTTGTCTGTAGTTTAATAGGGTATTCCTTAGGTTTTAGAGATGACACCTATTCTTTTTTCACTCTCTTGCCAATAGGAAAATATCATAAACAAATGAACCTTCAAAAAAAATAATATTACACGATACTCAGATGTTCTTGTCAGTAACACTGAATGATTTTTCTGTTATGTTAACTGTTTTACTGAGGTAAGACATTTGATACACAAACATATCTTTATGTATTTTTATGTAAACATATCTTTAAAATTTAGAAAATTTCAAGACAATGATAATTATTTATTAACCTAAATGAGTTGAATTTAAGTTTTGCAGAATATATAAAACTGGGATTTAGATGCCAAAACCCATAATGATGCACATCCCATGCTTTTGGTTCACAAAAATTTGGAGTCATAAGAGAGAGTAGTGGTATTTGATGCACTGGAATTAGAATCAGAGACTATAATACCTTTTGCCACAACACTGTGATTACCTCAAAGACAGTGTGTTCCAAACAACAAGCCCTGGATTACTGAAGTCTCCTGAATGAGAAAAAGACAGCATTCAAATCCAGTGACAAAAAGTCTCTGAAGGATGTCCAGCAAGTGCTGAAGAAAAATCTGAGTGAAGGCAAGCTATAACAGAAAATAAACTCATTCAGAATAACATGAAAAATGTCTTGAATGGACTGGGAATAATTACTAGACTCCTGCAATCCAGGGCTCAGGTGCTAGAAGGAGATGTGGACAACGCTAATGAAACATTTTTTTTCCCCCTACTACCTTTTTGCAATGATCAGTCTCACCACACCATCTTTTCTATGTCAATAACTCCTACCATTTCAACTGGAATGGCCAGTGATAAGTTCATCTCATCAGTATGGGCTGTGTATAACGAAGACCAAGTAAGGAGACATCTGAGGAAGCTATACACAGGAAAAGTCACAGGACCAGACAGAGTCAGTCCTCAAGTTCTGGAGGCCTGTGCTATCAATTTTGTGTTATCCTCTGTTACCTATTCAGTCTGTTCCTAACACTCTAGAAAGTGCAACTGCTGTGGAAAATATCCTGTATTGTTCTCGCTCCAAAGAAGGCAGGTGCCTCATCACCTAATAATTAGAGATCAGTGGCACTTATCTCATATCATGAAGACCTTTCCTAGGCTGGTCATCGATTATATGAATCCTCTTGTAGTAGACCAACTGGACCCATTGCAGTTTGCCCATTGGACAAAGATCGGATGTGGAGGATACAATTATGTATTTGCTCCTCAAGGCTTGTTCTCATCTGTACAAAGCTGGCAGTGCTGTAAGGATTATGTTTTTCAATTTCTCCAGTGCCTTCAGTACCATCCAGCCATCCCTATTAAGGGGTAAGCTCAGAGATATGCAGGTGGATGAGCCTATGGTGTCCTGGATAATGGACTACCTGTTGGGCAGACCACAGTTTGTGAGAATCAAGGACTATGTTTCTGATACACATGTGAGCACCACAAGGAACAGTCCTGTCTCCTTTTCTCTCCACTTTGTTCAGCTCAAACTATAAATATAATACCAGGTCATGTCACTTGCAGAAATTCTCAGATGATTCTGCACTTATGGGGTTTATCGATAATATGATAATGATATGATATAATAGTGTGATAATATTTGCTTAAATTGTAATACCAATGTATAAAAAATTTTTAAAGCACTGCTCCATCCTCAATAATCCCTTATTCCAGCTTTATTTAATTTAGGGAAGTTACTTGATATATGGACTTAGAACCTCTATATTCACAAAATGTAACCATCCTTTGAACAGTTATACTTCATATATAATCTATCAGTGGCATGCTACTTTTATTTTACGAAAACTGTGCCGAAATTTCCTAATATCCATCATTATCTATTCCTGAAATCAATTGGTCTACTATTGATCTAGACAGAGTCTAGAAGTTCACTCTGACAACTTATCTGACAGGCAATGCGGAAAATGCGGACCACATACACTTCATTAATTTGTAGAAAGCAGGAGGTAATTAAAATAAAAAATTGTATATTAAATGCTCCTATCTTAAGAAAGATTTCAAAATGTATGCGAACCATGACCTGAATTCTGAATGATATATCTATCCATTATCCAACCTGCTGTATCCTAACTACAGGGTCACAGGGGTCTGCTGAAGCCAATCCCAGCCAACAAAGGGTGCAAGGCAGGAAACAAACCCCGGGCAGGGTGCCAGCCCACCGCAGGGCGCACACATACACACATACACACACACAAACACAGGACTATAGAATCGCCAATGTACCCAACCTACATGTCTTTGGATTGTGGGATGAAACTGGAGTATCTGGAGAAACCCACGCAGACACGGGGAGAACATGCAAACTCCACGCAGGGAGGACCCAGGAAGCAAACCCAGGTCTCCTAACTGCGAGGCAGCAACGCTACCCACTGCGCCACCGTGCTGCCCTGAATGACATACGTTTTGAAAATATAAAATTTTGATCACATTTGGGTAAAATATTTACTTGTCAGATAATTTTAAATTTGCAAGTACTTGCATTCACTAAATTAGATTTACTTTATCAAAGCCATCTTACAATATTTATGATACAATTGGTTACATATCTTTTGTTTTTCCAATTGGAGCAAAGGCAGGTGACTTACTCGGGGTCACACAATGGCAGTAGCAAGATTTGAACCCACAACCTCAGGATCTGAAATACAAAGCATATTCCTAATACTCTTCTTATTCCTAAAGTGTGACAACTTTCTATTATGACAAAATCCATTGTAATTATCTTACAATATATGTTTTTCACTGTCTTAGCTTTCTCACTTGGAAGAATCACATTCCACATTTCCTAACTCTGTGAGAAAAAGATTATTAGAAAATAACATTTTCTCTGCAAGGAACATTGCAAATCTTTTTCTAAAATGTGCAAGGAATCCTAAGAGCTGTACTAAAATAAATAAGCTGGTTCCCTGTTAAATGACCACAATATATTGGGCGGTTTATTCACAGATCTCTGAACTTAGTAAGGGATGGTGTTGATATAGAACATAAATGTATTGGAAGTTAAATTGATTGACTCCTTGTGAGGATTTTCCGAGATATGTATGAGGGAGGGAGGACTCAGGTCATAGAAATTGTTTAAGTAACAGACAAGAGCCCAGTTACAGTAGGTTTTTCAACAGGGATCTTCTCTATGTCCTTTTCTCTTTGATATGGTTATGGATGTATTGAGTCATGGGTTAAAAGACCAGTCCTCCTGGTGCATGCTTTTTGCTGACATTGGGTTCGTGTAGCTCCAGAAATGAGAGAGAAGGAAGAAAGAATAATGGCTTTGCAAAATAGAGAACTGAAGATAAATAGGAAGAAGAAAGAATATATGTGGTTTAATGGTTATCAGGATTCAGAAGTTAGCTGGCAGAGAGAACTATTGAAAAGAGCTGATACATTTAAGTAACTAGGAACAGTGGTAGCATGAGATGGAAAATTAGATGCAGAGATAATCTATATAGTACAGTGTGGATGGAATAACTGGAAGAAGGTGTCAGATGTATTGTTTATTCAAAGAATTCTGGAGTGGGTTAAAGGAAAGGATTTTAAGACAGTAGTAAGACCAGCAATAATGAAGGATATATGCTCATCCAGCATAAATGATTCCATTGTCCACTGTTTTTTCTGCCACCAGTTCCAGCTACTGTATCTATTCATCCTACCTCTCACTGTTAGTCACACTGTATCATCTGCAATGTAAACGTTATCCACTCTTGCTTTATCGCCATGAATATAACTTTCATTTTGAGTAATATGGTCCTAAAATTTTAAAAGTAGTGATGCTGGTAATTCTTCTAAGTGTAAAAGAAGTCACGAAGTTCTTCTTTTAAGTGAGAAAATCTAAATTCTTGATTTAGTATTGAAAGATAAAATGTCATATTCTGAAGTTGCTGGAATGTACAGTGCATCCGGAAAGTATTCACAGCACATCACTTTTTCCACATTTTGTTATGTCACAGCCTTATTCCAAAATGGATTTAATTCATTTTTTCCTCAGAATTCTACACACAACACCCAATAATGACAATGTGAAAAAAGTTTACTTGAGGTTTTTGCAAATTTATTAAAAATAAAAAAAATTGAGAAATCACATGTACATAAGATATCACACCACAGTAACAACAAAGGACCATGTAGCAAAGACAAAGAGCGCAAACACAGGAAGAGTCTCCCACTTGAACCTAGAGCAACAACACTCAATTCCACACAGCAGTGGACACCATCCTTACAGACCTAGTATTATAAAACTGTTTACCAGTGCTAAGATAAATTAGAACTCTAAATAGGTAACAAACAACCAGCTTCTTGTTTTGATTTGATTTTGCTGCTGGCTTATTTAAATATATGATATTAATTTATACTAAAATTAAACTTAAATTTGTGGGGTTTTGTGGTTTAGGATTCTATTCATTAATTGCTCAAAATTCTTAATGGTTTAGGTGCCATATTTTGTTTTTATAATGTCATGGATGCAATTTTATGCCCTTGATCACCACAATTTTGAGTTCCTGTCATTTGGTCGATGTCTCTGCATTTTTAGGGGCGTGGTCTTAGAAGTCATGACCTGTTTGCAATTGACTCAACGGACGGGAGGGCAGCATAGTGGCTCTTTTTCTTATCCAATCTGCAGGTACAAAAACTCTATGAAAAACCTTTGTTCAAAGTCTCCTCATGTATTTCTTTCAGAATTGACCTCATGCTTTGACTTCAATTTTTGTCTCACTTTCTAGTTTTTTTGGCCTCCCAGCCTCAACCTGTTTTTGCTTTTCTATGTGCATCTCCTGGTTCTGCCCAAAAAGTGTACTTGCTGGTTCACTGTCAGGACACTTTTGTCACTCTCAAAAATACTGGTTCTTTAATGTCATTTTATGGTTCTTTACTGAGTTGTATGGTTGATCGTAGAACCATCATTTGACAAAGCACCATTTAATTCTGAGAAAGGTTCTTTACATATGAAGCTGGTTCTTGGTGCTTTGAAATATTTCTTTATATACAGAAAACCTATCTCTTTAATGTATTGTAGGCTACCTAGCAGTACACTAACAGATTAAGAAAATCTGGTGTTAGCCTGTGTTACTGTACACAGTAAGAGTCATTTTAAAATAATGATCCATTGGTATTTCACAAATCTGTTATCAATTATTCATGGTTACTATATAGAGCCTGTTAACGGATCTAAATAAATAAAGTTTCTTTTTGGAAACGTCTTATGGATAGTTCTTTAGGCAACCAAAAATGGTTTCCCCAATGGCATTGGTCTGAAGAACCACTCTAGCACCTTTATTTTTAAGAGTGGTGTTATGTCTATTTCATTATTCTTGCATCCAGTTAAGCATCTTCACTTCAATGCAAATCATTTACTTTTTAATCTAATGGTAACTTGTTAAAGTAGCTTTAGACTCATGTCACTTTTTAAAAATACCATCCTTTACTTCAACAGATATTTACAATACAATACAATACAGTTTATTTTTGTATAGCCCAAAATCACACAGGAAGTGCCACAATGGGCTTTAACAGGCCCTGCCTCTTGACAGCCCCCCAGCCTTGACTCTCTAAGAAGACAAGGAATTTTGGGTTCATTAGAGTGAATTAAGACGTTAATTGTTTTTTTAATTGGTAAGAGTATTTTGTTTAATCATAAATAGTATAATTGTAAATTATGACAGACACATTAGCCTGCTAAATGTATTTCTTTTAAACCTGACCTGCCCTCTTGATGTCTAGGAAATCTCATATGTAAAAGTAGTGCTACTTTAGTAGAGGTGGTAGGCTGGGGTAGCTCCCAAAAACTCTGATACTTGTTCACCCCTGTGGGTTTGATATCTGAGATTATGGAAGACTTTGTAGTTGTAGATGTAACTTTGTTCAAACACCCCTATCATTCCTTTCCCTATTGAGCACAGCATTGCAGTTCAGCTTGTACTTTTTGCCTCATAAGGTTGTCATGGCAAGGCTTCCAGTGCCATTACTTATTGTTATTCAGAACACAGCACATTTCACTGAGAAGCAAGGTTACCAAATTGCAATTATCGTCTTTTAAAAGGCAATTGTACATGGTTTAAAAAAGCACTGATCAAGAGCTGAAAATCACCCTTATCTTCAAAAATAGACTGGCATGATTTTATTTTTGTGACGTCTGACATGACATGCTTTTGTACGAAGGGACCATGGGAATGGGGTGATGAGAAGTATGAGCAGCAGACTGACCCCAGTGTACCTTGAGAAGTGGTGACATAACAGGAGTGAGGCACTGACATATTTAAGATGAGACGGGTGAGGAAACTGAGGTTGGGAGGGAGCAGCCTGTAGATAGTGCTTTCCCTGTGTTTTGGTAAAAAGGGTGGCAGTTACCAAAGTCCATTGATTGAAAGGAAGAGAGTGATGGGGGGAAGCACCTGAAATAATGGTACAAATAAAAGGGTGGGGAAAGCACTGTTGAACTCTATAGTATTACATTATTAACTAATTAATTAATTAATTTATTGCTATTACCTATTATTATGTGTCTATTATCTATAATTCTATACCATAGAATAGTTCTTTACTTGTCTTGCACTTGTCTTGTGTTTATGTTCATGTTGCACCATGGTCCTGAGAAAGTTGTTTTGTACCACTGTATGCTTCAATGCTGTTTATGTATGGTATAATAATAAAGCTATTTGACTTGACTAAATGAATTCAACAGGAAGATACTGGTAAAATATTTTTGATGATGCTAGCTTCACTTTGTGTTCTGTGCATAGTGTGTATAGGAGCAAGACTAAATATGCAAAAGCTTATCAGATTAATATAAGTAGACAAGTATTATGCATGTTCATACAAAGTAAGAACAAACATGTTATAAAATTCACCACAATTATGAAAAACATTGTAATACTAACATCAAACTAAAGTTTAGCCTGAAACAGTACCAGTAAGTGAGCTTCTTCTAAAAATTACTAAGGAGTGTGTGTCCTTCAAGAAAGCAAATGGATGGATGCTAAAAGTGGGAGATGAGCAGAAATCCACAGCATTTTCAAACTTTGCCATGTTTTGTTTTGGGTATTTGTTGTGTATTTGTATATTCAGTAATGATTTAAATTTATATTGATCTTGATTGACATTCCTGTTGTTGGTAATTTCCAGTATAATGTTAGTGGATGGGATTTTACAGGGGAAAAGTTAAAGTTTTTAAAAAAGTTATTTTGTCCTGTTACTGAGAGAACCCAATGAGAAACTGACACAATTTTACAGTTATTAAAAACTAGTCAAGAATCATTTATCAATGTTTGTGTGTCATCAACTGATATTATAGTATTGTTTTTGCGTTTTGAAATTTTAATCTTTAAACATATTGTAATGAACATCCATCCATCCATCCATCCATTTTCCAACCCGCTGAATCCAAACACAGGGTCACGGGGGTCTGCTGGAGCCAATCCCAGCCAACACAGGGCACAAGGCAGGAACCAATCCCGGGCAGGGTGCCAGCCCACTGCAGGACACACACAAACACACCCACACACCAAGCACACACTAGGGCCAATTTAGAATCGCCAATCCACCTAACATGCATGTCTTTGGACTGTGGGAGGAAACCGGAGCACCCGGAGGAAACCCACACAGACACGGGGAGAACATGCAATTGTAATGAACAGTGATGTGCAAAAATCATGCATGGAAATGTTTAAAAAAATCTATTTATTTATTTACTGAACCTGCTTTTTCTATTACAAGGTTGTGCAGTTGGAAGCTAGGGGCTAGCTGTGCAAACAAGGAGATGACCCTGTAGCACTTCCAATTCACACACACCCCTACTTATATACAGTAAAGGCAATTTATAGTCACACATTAACATAACCTCTATGCCTGTGCAATGTGGGATAAGCAAAAAAATACCCTAAAAATTCCCATCAATCACAGAAGAAGTGTGGCAAATGCACACAAATAGTGACAGTGCCGCTGAATTCGGATCACTAGAATTGTGAAGCTTTATCAGTAACTGTCACAGAAGTAAAGATTTTTTTTCTTTAGTCAAAGTTTTAGACAAAAATTAAAAAACATTATTAAATCTATCCATTTTCTTAGTTATATTTTTCTTGGGGACCAGCAGCTTTTGTCTAAACTAGGCCCAATACCTCAATGAGACCTCCATCCAGTGTAGGACAATATACCAGTTAACCTACCCAATATATCTTTGGGGTGTGGAAATCTAGTGTATTTATAGAAAATATATGTAGACACTCCACAAAGGTGCAAAAATTCTGAAATAACAGTTTCAGGTAGGGTGGACTACAGCTGCAGGTACCTAGAACGGGTTGTATGATAACAAGATTTATATTTACAGTTCAGTCTGTTACTGTTTCAAGATACAATAAGTTTATTGTCATATATTCAGTAAAAACACATGTTAAAACCATTTACTTTATATAATATATGAAGGTGAGCAAGCAAAGTAAGAATTTATTTCCATGTAATGAAATTCTTACTTTGCTTGCTCACCTTCATATATAAATAGAGAAAGACAAAAGTATAAAAACAAATAGCAATTACAATTATAAGATTACAAAATAAGGTGCTCAGTGCTTGATGACATACCACAGCAGTCAGTACCATTTATGAGGCTATGAGTTGTGGTTTGGATTGACTTTAACATTTAGCATTGTTGAAGAGTCTGATTGCTTGTGCAAAAAAACTATGTGTCAGTCTTGTGGTGCGTGATTTCACACTGCTTTAGCGCCTCCCTGAGGAAAGCAGCGTGAAAAGCGTGTGTTGAAAATAAGGACTGTCTTTAATTATGTTGTGCACCCTCCTGATGACCCTACTAGTGTAGATGTCCTGTAGGGAGGAGAAGATTGCTCCAGAGATGTGCTGTGCAGTTTTAATTACATGTTGGAGTGCCTTCTTTTCCTGTAAGGAGCAGTTACCGTCCCATACAATAATAGAGCAGGTGATAACACTCTCTATTGTACCCCTGTAGAAATTGGTGAGAATTTTGGTTGGCATGCCAAATTTCTTCAACTTCCTCAGAAAGAACAGTCTTTTGTGTGCTCAGTTAACGAGTTGTTGTGTATTGTAAGACCAAGTCAGGTCCTCGCTGATGTGGGTTCCAAGGAATTTTTTACTCTCTCCACCTCAGCCTCACCGATGTAAATGGGAGTGTGCTGCAGCTTCCTTTTCCTTGGGTCAATAATCATCTCCTTGGTTTTATCTGTATTCAGGGACAGGTTGTTTTCCTAACACCAGGCCACGAGTCCTGCCACTTCTGTCTTATAGTCTACATCCACCCCCCCCCCCCCCAGTAATCAACCCTTTATCACTGCAGTGTCATCAGCAAATTTAATGATGCTGGAGTTGTTCTGGTAAACAGGGTGTAGAGCAGCGGACTCAGTACATAGTTTTGGGGGCAACCGGTGCTGATTGTTTTTGTACCTGATGTTTGGTTTCCCACTATGACTGACTGGGGTCTGTCTGTAAGGAAATTTAGCATCCAGATGCAGAGGGATGATGTCAGTCCATAGGAGACAATTGTATTGCACAGTTTCCATTGGACAACTGTATTGAATGCTGAGCTATAGTCAATAAACAGCATTCTTACATATGTGTCCCCTTTCTCCAGGTGTGTGAGGATTGCGTGGATGGCAGCATTGACTGCATCATCAGTGGAACAATTTCGGCGGTAAGCATACTGTAGGGGGTCGAGGGTTGCTGGGATTGACTTCTGAATGTGTGCCATGACTAGTCTTTTAAAGCATTTCATCACAATAGGGGTGAGTGCAATGGGACGATAGTCATTTAGACAGCTCACCTTGGATTTCTTTGGAAGGGGCACGATGGTAGTGGTCTTGAAGCAGGAGGGCATGGATGCCTGTGCCAGGGACAGATTGAATATGTCCATGAGGACCCCGGTCAACTCCAATGAGCAGGCCCTGAGTGTACGCCCTGGGATGGAGTCAGGGCCTGCTGCCTTACAGGGGTTGATTCGACTCAGGACCTGACGCACCTCCATTGGTGTTAATGACAACGATGCATCATACATGCCTCCAGTGACTAGTGGCCCCCCATGGCAATGGGTGTTAAGCTCCTCGAAATGAGCATAGAACTCGTTAAGCTCATCTGGCAGTGTGGCCTGGCTTGCTGTAGCCCGCAGTGTCCTCGATTTATAGTCAGTAATATGCTGCAATCCTTGCCACATGTGCCGGGAATCCGAGATGATGTAATAATTCTCCAGCTTCAGTCTGTACTGTCTCGTGGCTTGTTTGATAGATTTATGCAAGACATATCTGGCCCTTTTATAGTTATCTTCATCACCAGAGTCAAATGCAGCAGGGCAGGCACACATCATAGACTGCACCTCCCCATTTATCCACGGCTTATTATTAGGATAGAGCCTACAGCGTTTTGTGGAAATGATGATGTCAGTACATGTGCTGATATATCCAGTTACAGCAGCAGCATACTCCTCCAAGTCAACTGTGGAGTCACCCCTCAGAGAGGCAGTTCTAAAAACATCCCAGTTAATAATCTCAAAGCAGTCCTGAAGAGTTTGCTCAATATCTTCATTCCATATCCTGATTGTTTTATTTACTAGTGGAGCTCTCTTGAGGAGTTGTCTGTAGGCTGGATACAGGAACACTGACAGATGGTCTGACTGACTGAAATGGGGGCGTGGCACTGCTCTGTAAGCATCCTTCACATTGCTGTAAACTTGGTCGAGAGTGTTACAATCCCTTGTTAGAAAAGATACATACTGGTGATATTTGGGTAGGATGTTCCTCAGGTTGAAGTGATTGAAATCACCGGCCCCAATGAAAACTGCATCAGGGTGGAGTGACTCATGTCTGCTGATTACATCATGCAGCGCCCCAAGTGCAATTATGCAGTCCACCCGTGGTGGAATGCAAACAGACA
The DNA here is from genome assembly GCA_026402145.1 of Polypterus bichir lapradei. Lineage (NCBI taxonomy): Eukaryota > Metazoa > Chordata > Cladistia > Polypteriformes > Polypteridae > Polypterus > Polypterus bichir. The sequence goes on along the minus strand of JANRMT010062808.1, from coordinate 61,047,436 downwards.
GCAGATACACAGAGCTGAACTGCCTCTGTAATTAAAAAGGTATGTATTTTGCCATGGACACTTCAATATCAGCGAAACAGAATTTTTCGACTACCTGTTCATCCACATACCATCCACACGTTTATGTACAAGCAAATGCCTCCTCCGCTGTTCTTACCTGAGTTTGATGTACGGTCTCTGCTGTGCAAGGAATATGTGTGTAGCTGCAGTGCTGAGTCTGGTGTACAGTCCAAGAGCCAGGTTTCCGTGAACATAAGTGAACAACAATCCCTTATTTCACGCTAGGTGGTTACTCTGGTTCTCAGCTCATCCGTCTTGTTTACAAGTGAGCGGACATTAGCTAGTAACAGCCTAGGCAGCTGTGGTTTTGTTTGCCCTTGCCTTTAGCCTGGTGTGTAGCCTGCCTCTCTTTCCTCACCTCCGCTTCGGGCGTACTGAGTGTCGGCTATGCCGCTTACATGAGGACGAGGCTACTGTCTCTTCCCGGCTGATGTTAGTTAAGTCCAGCCACGGGAAGGAATCCAAATCCAGCAAGCTGGTTTTCGGCACAATGTGGGCTCTTCGAATGTCCAAAAGGTCTTCACGATTGTATCACAATACTGCACAAGCTAGTTATAAGTTTAAAAGGTACGATATCACAAACACAAACACAAAAACACTCTGAAGTCGGGAGAGCAAAGCAAATACATCAGCCATGGTGGGCGCCATTTATGGAGTTTGTTCTGGTGGCCTAAGTCAGCCTAAGGAAAGTTTTAGCCTACAAAAATGTGGTAGATCAGTCAGACTGTAACTCAATTTGAGACCAGATTGTGCTGCAATTAAGAAAGAAAGAAAACAAAATGTGTGTATATAGGTATGTATGTGTATATATATATATATATATATATATATATATATATACACATATATGTATATAGTAAATAAATAAGTGCTTTACATTTCAGATTTTTATATTATAATAGTATTAAGATCAGTCAGTCATTATCCAACCCGCTATATCCTAACATAGGGTCATGGGGTCTGCTGGAGCCAATCCCAGCCAACACAGGGCGCAAGGCAGGAACAAACCCTGGGCAGGGCGCCAGCCCACCACATGGAACACACACTAGGGACAATTTTGGGATCACCAATGCACCTAACCTGCATGTCTTTGGACTGTGGGAGGAAACCGGAGCACCCGGAGGAAACCCACGCAGACACGGGGAGAACATGCAAACTCCACGCAGGGAAGACCCGGGAAGCGAAACCAGGTATTCTTACTGCGAAGAAGCAGCGCTACCACCGTGCTGCCCACAGTAGAAAAGTTGTAAATAATAATAATCATAGTTTATCATAAGTACAATAAGTTTATTTATTTATTTTTTGGCAAATGTTCAGCAACCTGTCCTTGCAGCGGCATGAATAACACATTGACATAAGCAAACAAAAAAAGTCCATAGCAGAAAACAAATACTGTATACACATTTGCTTATTATATGTAGTCAGTAACTATAAGCACAACAAAGCAGTTTTTATTTATTGTGGTGACTTGAGCCAAACGCGTGTAAAAACCTGACATGTTATTTAATCCCCCCCAAGTCTAAATTATATTTGTAATGTCAATGGTTTATTTGTTTATTCAATTATGGACAGTGTAGGGTGTGGCTGGATTTTTGGACTGGCTTATTCATGCATCCATAGATGTACAGTGTTCTTTGGTGTTCATATATAGCCATAAACAGGAGTCTATTTCAACACTAATTTAACAAAGTGATAGCTGAGGTATTGAAAGTAGCTCTGTGCTAGTGCATTAAGCATAACATGTTGCTAACATTGAAAATTCTTTCAGATAATCTTCCATTAGAGTAGGTGCAGTGTTATTGGGATTTTTAGTATGTTTAATTATTTCAGGTTGTTTGGATGTGGTGAACCTTCAGATGAACATTTTTGCTGTGCTATACCGTATGTCTCTAATGTTGAAGCTTTAAAACAGGCCACTAATTATCAATGCATTGCAGAAATGTTAAGCAAAGTTGAATTTTTGTGTTACCCTTCCCTAATGCATCAAAAAACAAAGTAACTGCTCCTCACACAATTATCCACTACAGGTTTATAGAACAAAGAAAATACACAGCGTGTATTGCTTTGTTACTAGTTTTTATTTTCTATCAGCTAAAAAATAATTGCACATTTTAGGCAAAGAAAACAAGATCTAGGAAGCATTTTTGTTGGTTATTGGGACAATAAAAATAATAGCTTTTTGGGGCTGGTTATATGACTCAAGTGAAAAGCAAACAGAAATAGAAATGGGATTTAACAATAATAAAGAGATAATGGTGCTTGCTCTGTCCATGAGCGCCTTAAGAAGCCAAAGCCAGTAAATCCCTGATTATACGCATAGTGGATATGTACCCTAGTGCCACCCCTACTAGCCTTTCTAGCTTACCTTATATAAATTATGTCTTGGTATATAACTCAGGATCTACTATTAAAGCTAGATAAATCTGTATAATTAAGAAGGAAACCAAGAGGCTACCTTACTGAGGTTGTTTTTAATTCCTGAAAGGAATCTAGTGTTGTTAAAGGTCTGATATATTATAAGAAAAACACAGATGAATGTTAACCCTTAGAGCTCACATTCAAAGAAAATATCAAAACGTATGTGTCTGACTTGTTAAAAAAAGGGCTGAGTTTAGGCTTCTTGTTCATTTTAATTAATTTTATTTGTACTTTATATGGTATAGTGCACCTTTGTTGATAAGCTCAATGTGTAGTGCACACTAAGAAATACAGAGCAATATAAAACTGCCAGTTAATAAGTTACACAGTTAATAAATAATTCACCAAAAATCAGTAAAGCACTAAACACCGTATAAACACACACAAGAAATATACATTTATTATCTACAGGCGTCACATTCATGTATTTTTTTTAATTTAGAGCTAAAGGCTTTTACCTCATATTAATACATCAATCCATTTTGTAAATTTCGCCGTTAATCCATTTTGCAAATTTCAAACTCATTGAATGCATTTAAGAGTTTTGAGGATACAATGAGTATCCCAGCAGTTTCAGACCAGCTTTCAGGAACCCAAGATGGAGCTTTCAATAATAGTACAAGTAAAAGTGGGTAAGTTATGGCCCAAGGGTGTGTACAGCTGCCTGATGCAGTAGCTCCAGCTACCTGGATTCATATATTAATGAATAGAGATTTATTTCTCCTTTCAGCTTCCTTCTTTGAAAAATATGTAGATACCCCAAAACTTTCAAATTAGAGTGTATAAGAAGTGCTTGTTCTTTCTTTTCTTAAGTATACTTTACCGCATAATGAAGTGAGAAAAGTCTTAGCATAACGGCTGATCTCATACTCACTGGATGAGGCCTGCTATCTGGAATGACAGCAATCCTTCCAGAAGGACCTAATTTTTCTGCAGTTTTCTTAAAGGATCTTTTCATGGGTCAGATGACCCTGTGGCTTAAAGAAGATCATTATGGGTAGTAAGAAGGGCTCCTAAAGGTTGGAAAGAGAGAGAAAAGACTTAACGCTGGGGAACAGGTTAGGGCACACCTATGAGTGAGAGTTGTAAGGAGGCAGGAGTGACTATGGAGACGCTATGTTCTGAAGGAGTGATCACCAGGAGTCTTGAGCAGGAATGGAGAATCTGTATGCTAGAGGAGATACTGCAGGGCGTCAGTCAGGTGCTTACAGCAGTACTATGAAGACTGTGGTGTGCAAACATAAGAAAGACAATGTGAGGAGAACTGTGACTTGTCTTTGTGCATATTGCCATCAATTGAGGGTATGACAGGTATCAAGAGATAACAGAGTGCCAACCATGCCACCCTGTTTGCTCAAATAATAAAGGAACTGAAAATAAAGAATTACTTGATGGTACGATAAAGTGACAAAAGCACAGTTTAGCTGTTGGCTAAGGTTGTAAATGCTCTGGAAAGCGGTCAAGCTTCAGGGTCAGAACGAGGGTGACTCATCTCCTGAATTAGGCACAACATTCTGGGAGTGCCTTCCTTTTATAGCTCCTGGATTGGAAAGGGTGGCTTCAGTTGTCCTCAATGGGCATCTTCTTTGAACTGTGGGAGGTAGAAGAGACAGAGATTGTGCCCCTTGGTGTGCCTTGAAGGTAGTGGTTACCTCTGATGCACCTGAAAGGTGATCCTTAGACACGCGTGTGTGACAATATTTATAGTTTTCAAGGATTTTCCTATGGCCCTATCAGTAGAGAAATATATTTCAGAATTCCAAAGATGCCTCCTTTAAGTGAAACAATAGACATGTCAATTAATTTAAAAGAGGAATTCGTATCCTGTTAAGTCTGTGTCTCTATCTCTTGTCTTGGTGTTTGTTACACTACCTTTTTGTTTTTTATATACATTCAATTGTCAAAAAATTATCTTATTATTAAAAATATCACTAACAACTTCCCATAAAATTTAAATGATGCCAAGAAGACTGTTCCTAATTCATTAAAAAAACACAATTTTCTGGCTATTGGTAATGAGCTACTCTATACTTTATCCATACAAGGTTTAACACTGAATTATGTTTCAAATGATAAAGCACAAAAGACTATACATCAGAACACTTTTTATAGGCACTTCATATTCTTACAAAATGTATTTCTTCTGCTATTATTGTATCTCTGCCAGCTTAAATCTACACTGGAGTTAAGAGCTTTGACAAACATTTATCCATCCATCTGTGCATAAATTCAAGAGCCGATCCAACCCTGCACCCCTCCGCCTCTGCCTTGAGAATAAAAAAAAAAGAAAAGATACTGACATTCGAGAGATGATGCTAGTAGACAACAGCCTTGTGTTCTTTTTTTGTGCTGCACACACTGGATAATGAATTACAGAATGGCTTTCCTGTGTCTTCATAAATATGTTAAACTGTTTAAATGAATTTAGTCAAATGAAAATCGGTATACTGTACACTACAGGTCATATCTAAAATGTATTTTTCTTTAAGTTGTATAACATTAAAAAGTAGTATTGTTTAAGAACATCAACAATTTAGATAAGAAAAAGCCTTTTTTTTTTTTGAGGAAAAAGTTTTTAAAAATATTCTTCCTGTAACTGTTAGTGTAATTCTTTACAGGGCTTTTAAAATGCTTTTCTGAACATAAAGGAGATAGAATATACTGTAAGAATTCACCAAGGACTGGTGAAGGAATAAACATGCAGTGTGCTATAAAGCAAGGGTGATCAATGTCAGTCCTGGAATGCTCAAGGTTTTTGCTCCAACCTAGTTGCTTAATTAGAAAACAGTCCTTGCCAATAACAGGTCTTATTTAATATTATGACTTGTTAGTGTTTTAACTCTGTAATGTCAATTCATAATTAAATTACTGGGTTTTTTTTTCTAGTGATATCATCCAAATGCATTGGAGCTTAAAATTTCCGTTCTTCACTTTCTCTTCAGCTTCCTTCTGAGTACTTTATTAAATCAAATAGTGTACGATGAATACACAGACGTGTAAATGGAAACAAGCATGATAAAGTACTGCTGGCTTCTTTATATTTTGCATCCTATTGCAGTTAAAAAGCAATTAGAAACAACGAATGTGGATGTTTAAGACTAAAATAAATAATTAAAAGTGCATAATATTAACAAGCAAAACAACTAAAATGAAGCAGAAAAATGTTTCTTAAGCAATAGGTACCTCATCAGCAATAAATGATTTCACATGAAGCAATTGGGTTGGAACAAAAACCTGCAGATACTTCAGCCCTCCAGGACTGACCAGTGGTGTAGCTTGAGTTCGTGCCCCTTGGGCTGGGGCGGTGCTTCAATTTGCCTCTCTCCAACATATCTGAATATGTTAACTTATTTAGAAAGAAAATTACAATGACGTATAGAGAAAATGAAGATAAATTTTGCATAGATTTATTCATATATACAGAAAAGCCAAGCAACATGACACCTTTTATTGCACTGATAAGCCGTGTTCTAATTATTAGTTTAATATAATTACGCTGTAAAAACCAGAACCAGTGTAGTGTACAAGTGATAGGTGGGGATGTTTTCTGTGCAGAGCAAGAACGCATTTGGATTGATAAAGAAAAGAAATTATAAATTGTAAATTAGTTATCTTCCTGGAAATTATTATCGGTGTAATGTTTGTTTATTTTTGTTATTGCCTCATAAATTTCAACTGCTGTGTCTGATGCCGTCACAGAAGGACAGTCTGAAAATTATTTTTGAAGCATTTGTGTATAAGAATCAGAGAATTTTACTTTTTTTTTATTTTATGAGTGATATTTTTCTGAACACTGCTGCTTACACACAAATTGTACTGAGCCTTTTGGCCAATAATACTGCCTGGGCTGGACCGCTTCCTCTGCCCGCCCCTAGCTACACCACTGGGACTGATATGGTTCACCCCTGATTATAAGGGTCTGATTCTTAAATAGCAAATCAATGAAATGAAGTTAATTAGCAGCAAAAACTTAGTAAATAAGAACATTTTTAGAATAAAAAGCACTGTGGCCGGCCCCTGAGGATTGGGGTTGGGCATCCCTGCTATAAAGAAACTTTTTCTGGGACAGAATAAACTGAAAATAGTACAATGTCTGTAATTCTTTAGCTGTTTTAAAGGAAACAATAAAAAGATGCTAGAACGATCTTTTAAATTTTACAGAAACAGATGGTTTGCCCTGGGCAGCACAGTGGTACAGTGGTAGTACTGCTGCCTTGCAGTAATGGTGACTGTAGTTTGCGTTCCAGTCCTCCCTGCGTGGAGTTTGCATGTTCTCCCCATATCTTCATGGGTTTCATCTGGGTGTTCTGGTTTTATCCCACAGTCCAAAGACATGTAGGTTAGGTGAACTGGTAATTCCATTTTGGCTCTAGTGTGTGATAGGGGTGTGTATGTATGTGTTCACCCTGTGATGGACTGGTGCCCTGTCTGGGGTTTGTTCCTGTCTTGCACCCTGTGGTGGCTGGGATGGGCTCCAGCAGAACCCTGTGACCATGTTCAGGACTAAGCGGGTTAGAAAGTAACTGACTGACAGATGCTTTTCCCGTCCATTTTCTAGGTGATCAGTGGACTAATGTGTCTTTTACTATCTTTACAAGAAAACATACAATCCATAACAAGATAATTAAAATATATGTAACATTTAGTTCATTTTACTCTTTCAATATACAGTTTATCTGTACAGTTTTTTTTTTTTTCATTGCTTTATTTTTTCAGGGAAGAAGAGCAGATTGTGTTTAGTGGTAACTCAGTGAGATTAGTTTAATTAAATTGCAGATATTTTAAGTCATTTCACCTCAAGGATGTGAGATGGGTCTTTATATTCATTTAACCCTCCCTGGAACACTAGATCAGGCTCATATCTAATTGGGCTAAGTGGCGTATTTTGCTTTTGTTTGTAACTATATTATAATAGTCTGCTGCTGACAGGTGATACACAGCTCATCACACACTGGATTCATATTTGGAATTATCCATCATATTTGATCAAACTGGGATTTTACCCACAACACAATGTTGCTTCTAATTTAGTCTCAAACCTTTCAATTCTTTTTTTCCTGTCATAAATGATTTTTTCAAGAATGTTTACAATCATATGAAGGGTTTTGACTCAGAAAGAGTTACCTGACTCGTCACCACATATGGGCAAAACACTTTCTAAAAGTAAGGAGTTGTCTCAGGTATAAATAATGTTGGAACTTTCCATATTAAATAATTTAGCAGAATCTGTAGATTTTTTTTTCCACTTAGAGATTTTTTTTTTATTATTAATGAACGATAACAAAATCCCAAATAAAAGGAGTATATTTAGAATAAATAATTAGAGTATATTGTATCATGGAGGCTGAGATTCAACCTTGGCAAACTTGAGTGGTGACGCCGTTTATTTCTAAAAGGAGGAGCTACCTTCTCAAAGTTGGGTTATTCAAGGCCCCAACAGATAAAGACAAACTGTGGATAACTCTGTTTACTTTTCAAGATGGCTGACACCAAATGTTGACATCAGGGAGAAAAGGCTGAAACTGTTACAAACTGTCACTTACATGGGTTTTTTGGCTTTATCTGGTAATATCGTTCAGAAAAAATATATGGAGTCTTACATATTTTAGGCATCTGTTTTCCTTATAAAATAACAGCTGTTGTTCTTCCTTCATTTTCCAACTCACCTATAAAAACAAGGAATACATGTAAGACTATGTAGTTTGTAGTAACAGGAAGAAAATCAGCATCATCAGTGCTACATGTTTTTCATATAGTATGAGTTATGTGGAACAGAGTGATTTGTAGAGCCACAAAAATAGCTGTGGTGTTAGCTGGGCAACCCTGTTAAATTATGAAATAAATTAAACTTTCGAGCAGGGAAAAAACGAGTTCACATGGGCGCCAAAACACAAAGCATCACTTGTAACAAAAAGCAGGGATGTAACTTGGAGCAGAGTTTGGGTCATAAGTCAGATACCGTCTTCTGGTTTTATATGCTCCACACCAGAAGGGGCAGGGCTTATGGAGAAGATGGGGCATGATCAGTTGGTTTCTGTCTTCTTGGAACTGCAAGGGAAAGGGAAGACAGTTACAGCACCCCCTCTCACTTCAGGGTAGTATCACATACCTGGAAAGACTCGACACGTTGGTCCTCAGACGTGCATGCGACACTTACATTGCATAATCAGTGTCATATGGTTGCTGTGAGCCGTATCATATAGTTACAATTATAATGCATAGTGTGTGTTCACAGATGTTTTGCAATAATCTGTATAATTTCACAAAAATTGAGTGTTTCCACAAAAAAAATCAGCCTCAAACTGTCAATTGGAATGTCTTAAGCTACTAGAGGGTACAATGGTGTCCCAGAGGTAGAATTGTAATATGCCTGAACTGGAAGGAGGAAGGTAGGCCTAAGAGTGAAAAACAAAAGTTATTTTGTTATAAGGTGATAAGTGAGCATGGTTATACATTTAGCAAGGGGACCAACCACCCAATGGGATAGTGAGAGGCGGGCAGCTGATTAGGTAAACTGTGAGGCGTAGGTCTTTGTTATATTTATACTTGACTGACATCACATCAAGGAATTGTTTCTGTCTTGCCTTCTACTTAACGTGTTGAGAAAGAGGTAATTGTTAATCTTAAAGTGCCTGTTTTTCCCTTCAGTGTTTTGTCTCTCTGAACCATGCAACTATATGTAGGATAAGTAACCGTGGGCCCTATTTACTCTTAAAGACATTTCTTTTCTTACTTGGTGATTGTCATGTACAGGAGCAACAGATAAAAGCCCCTCTGCCTTGAAGTGCATCCTGCATTGGTTCCTGATTCTAAGTGACTGATGGACAATTGTATTATTGGTATATTGACAATTATTAGTATTTACTGGGACATATAGTAGAGCATATAAAGACGTACAGCAAGATTGTATTTCTATTGCAGGCCAGGCTTGTGTGTATTCATCAATTTGTGTCAATATCCAAGTCTTTATAGCTGGTATATTGGTCGCCTAGTAATAAAATTGAAAGGTAGTGCCATGCCACCTTCTGCTTTAGATCTTTGTAGAGCCTTTTAAATGCTTGGGCATTTGGAATTCTAGATAAATTAGGTTATAACTGAGTCTTCATTTCTTAAAGAATGATTTGTTATTGTACATATGGATGTTCCAAAATTGAAAAAGACGTCTGGGAAGGATGTTCATCTTAACAGTATTGATTCTCCCTGTTAATGTAAGATGCAGGGTAGATAATTTGTTCACATCTTATTTTATTTTTATCAGAATACAGACAGCAAAATTGTGTTGAATAAAATCTTTATAGTTAGTTGCAAACTTTACCGCTAGATATTTGAACTGTTCTGATAAAATGAATGGATAGCTGTCCATTCTAGAATTGTGTGCTAGAGAGTTCACTGGAAAGAGCCTTTATGACTAGTTTTTCTTACTTAAGTTTGATATACAGTACCTTGTCTACTCTATGTCACAATTACTAAAACACTAACAACAGATCAGTGGGATAAGTTGTGTATTAGTATGTATTTCAAAAATTCCAGATGAATAACAAAATTTAAATACTAATTGTCTTTGCAAACTGATTTCTCAAGGTGGATAAGGGCATAGTTAATATGTAATTTATGTTAATAATTCTACTATTATTCTTATTTAAAACATTTTTCATATTCTTAACATCTTCAGCTAAATTCAGCTGTAACTGACAGAATGCACTGTGACATTTTCTTGTACAAGTATCAAAAGATGTTGAATGGCAGGATGACAGCAGACTGAAGTGAGTCCAATTTTAGATTCCAGCGATGAAGGTCTGAAAGTTATTGCAGTAGCGGAAATATCACCTTCATATTTTGTCGTATATTCATTTTTCAAGGGAGTACATATGATGAAAATTTAAAGCAGTATGTGCATGAATGCTAAGAGAAACTATTCTATGCACTGCAAAATGCTGGGTTCTGTAAATACACAGTATTTAAAAGTTGCTTGCAGTTGAAATAGATCAAATGTGATAAATAGGCAAAAGGTATTGAAAAAATATTTTTAAGAAAATTACTAGAGGGTTTTAACACTGGTACATTTTAAAATAACCTTAATATAATTGTATTTTTTTTATTTTCTTTAAATTGGTAATTAAATATATTGTTTTTTTCCGTTAGACACCTTTCCATTGTTGCCAAACACCTATTCTGATTTATTCTTATAACTTTGCAGAAGAACACCTGAAAAAATACAATCATTCAATAGAAATATTACAGATAACATAATTATTTAAATAATGGACAACAGTGGTGGATGGAGGCAATCCCTTCTGTGCATCTGTGTATGTATTTTGCAAAAAAAGAAATGAGCTCCTAATTAGTATCTAATTGGATTGGAAATTAGATATGATAGAGAACCTTTATTAATCCATTAACCTTCACAAAACTAGGCTTTTATAAAAACACATTATACAGGAGCAATCAGCTTTTATTTTTTTAATAGTTAAATGTTAAAGATGGGGGAAATATGCATTAGCACATATAATCTAGTAAAGTAGAAATAATCCACCTAAATATGCAATACAAATTATGATAATGCTGGCATCCTATCCAGGGATGATTTTTGCTTTGTACGTGATCCTGCTGTGATACAATTCAACTCCTTACAACATTATAATGAGGAAATCAAGTGCAGAAAATGGACTAATATATGGTAAGAATAAAACCATTTATAATCTTTAGCCAGTTACATGAATAGATATTCTATTTTCATTGGTTAGTTAAATTATTATTTTTGCCATTCTCAGTAGTGACTGCATACATGAGAAAATACAGTGACTCTATAATGGCAAAAATACAATTAAACCTACAAAAATAATACCAAGAAATCGATTAAGAGTATATTGGAGAGCTCTTAAAAGGAGCTGCAGCCTGTGCGTCTACACCTTCTGACAACTGGATGCTCACTAACAGGTCTGTCCTTAATGCTTGCATTCCAGAAACATTGTGCAAATACCCAGAAAACCAAAAGACATTAACCATGACTTCTTTATTCCTGGAATCCATTGTTCTTTTTACAATGCATATACTCCCTAGGATATCTTAGAATGCACATGAAAAGGTGGAATATAAAATTAGCAGGCTCTGCAAAATCAAACTTTTTTGTTGTTCTGACATGAGGTGTTTAATGAACCTCTCCAATGATTTAGTCAGACATTTTGTACCTACTCCCTTTTCCTTGGGAATTCTTTATTAGTAATGTCATAAGTTTAAGTATCTTTGAACAATTATAGAACGCAAATAAAACACAAAGTCTGACATTTTGACTTTTACTTGGCACATTTTAATGTCATACACCTATTGTGAAAACAAAGATTGCTATTTTTTTTAATTGTTCTTTGCTTAAATTCATGTTTTTCATACTGTTTTTGTTAACTGTTAGAGAGTGGTGTGCAGAATGCATAATATTTGGAATTTTCATTAAATATACAGACAACTTTCTAAAAGGTCTTCCAAAGACAAAATTCAAGAAAGGTCAGAAAACCTGTTACATTATTGTAGCTTTACAAAATACTGTACATACAGTACAGGCCAAAAGTTTGGACACACCTCCTCATTCAATGTGTTTTCTTTATTGTCATGACCATTTACAGCACTCCATCACTCTCCTTCTTGGTCATATAGCCCTTACACAGCCTGGAGGTGTGTTTGGGGTCATTGTCCTGTTGAAAAATAAATGATCGTCCAACTAACCTGACTTCTGCACAACACAACTGCTGGTCCCAACCCCATTGATAAAGCAAGAAATTCCACTAAATAACCCTGATAAGGCACACCTGTGAAGTGAAAACCATTTCAGGTGACTACCTGTTGAAGCTCATCGAGAGAATGCCAAGAGTGTGCAAAGCAGTAATCAGAGCAAAGGGTGGCTATTTTGAAGAAACTAGAATATAAAACATGTTTTCAGTTATTTCACCTTTTTTTGTTAAGTACATAACTCCACATGTGTTCATTCATAGTTTTGATGCCTTTAGTCATGAAAATAAAGAAAACACATTGAATGAGGAGGTGTGTCCAGACTTTTGGCCTGTACTGTAAAATGGCTATGATAGATCAAGCTGCTTGTTAGTACAAATTCATGGCAAGTTTGGTCTGCCAGCTATTAGCAAATCTCTAGTTAGTCCCTAGAGAATGGTTAGCAATGATGTGTGGTTAGCACTTGTATCAAACATTAGAAAATCATTATGTGAAAAATACTCAACAACAAAAGAAATACATAGCATGGTGTTATTTTAGGACAGTAAGACCCCTTTACTTTTTCTTTACTTCCGACTCCACGTCTGTGAATTTTGATCACAGCAGTAAGATGGAGAAACACTTTTTAATCAATGATAGCATAAAAACGCTGATGGTATCTGCTTGAAGACTGAAATTTAGGAAGCAGACATATCTTCCTGCATGTTAGTCAGATTTTTACTCACTTAAATGCTCAATTATTTGTCACCAATGTAGATAGCAATTTTCTTTTCAGATGTTGGAAGAGTGTAGATCAGACATACTTAGGAAGATAATGCAAATTTTACACAAAAATACACTATTTCCTGTATTGAATGTGCTATAACATGCTGCTTGGCATGTGAATTAAAAAAAATGTTACAAGGGTCATGCAATATGGCACATTTGAATAGCTTGTTATCATTGTAACTGCATAAAGATCCATACGTACCTTTTCGGAATTTCTAGTTCAACAAAGGTGCTGTGGCACCTGAAGTACATCTTTCATAAGAGGTAAGGCAGGCCACAATAAAGCACTCAGTGCATCAGAGGACACACTCATGCTGCACATATGAACTAACTTTTGGAGTTTAGATTTGCCATTCCTGATAACTGTAAGCCTTTAGATTGTGGAAGGAATCTGGACTACCCTCTATAACCAATGGAAACTTGGGAAAAACATGCAGACTTCAAGAGTTTAAAATGAGTGCTAGCAACTTTTTATTTAATATTAGATTTTGGCAGGACACTTGGAAGTATGCAATGCTAGAAATCATCAATGACAGAATAAATTAAGAAAAGGTCAATATTTTCCATTGCACTATATACCGGTCAAACTATTAAAACCACCTGCCTAACATTGTGTAGGTCCCTTTCGTAGTGCCAAAAAATCTCTTGACCCATCATGGCATGGACTCCATAAGATCCCTGAATGCGTCTTATGGTATCTGGAACATTAGCAGCAGATCCTTTAACTCCTTTTAAGTTGTAAGGTGGACCTAACTTGTTTTTTTTTTAGCATAACCCACAGACACTCTGCTGGATTGAGATCTGGGGATTTTGGAGACCAAGTCAACACCTTGAACTCTTTGTCATGTTCCTCATACTATTTCTGAACCATTCCTGACGTGTGACAGGGCACATTATCTTGCAGAAAGAGGGCACTGCCTTCAAGGAATACTGTTCCCTTGAACAGGTGTATGTGGTCTATAAGCATTTTTAGATAGGTGGTACAAGTCAAAGCATCATCCACATGAATTCCAGAAACCCAGGTTTCGCAGCAGAAAACTGCCTCTGTTGACCTCACTTCCCATAGTGCATCTTGCTGCCATCTTTTTCCAATGTAAACAATGTACACGTGCCTGGCCATTCATGTGACCTCAAAGAAAACATAATTTATCAGACTTGACCACCGTCCTCCATGTATCCAGTTCTGCTTTCAACAGTGGACAGGGGTGAGCATGGGCACTCAGAATGGTCTGTTGTTATGCAGCTCCATACTTAGCAAGCTGCTATGCATTGTGTGTCCTGACACCTTTCTCTCATGGCCAGCATTATGTTTTTCAGCAATTTGCGCTACGGTAACTCTTTTGTGAGATCAGACCAAATGGGCTAGCCTTTGCTACCCACATGCATCAATGAGCTCTGAGTGCTCATGACTCTGTCATTGGTTTACTGATTGTCCGTCCTTGGACCACTTTTGGTAGGTACTAACCACTGCATACCGAGAAAACCTCACATAAACTGCTGTTTTGGAGATGCTCTGATCCAGTTGTCTAGCCATCAAAATTTGGCCCTTGTCAAAGTCGCATCGATCCTTATACTTGCTCAATTTTGCCGCTTCCAACACATCTCCTTCAAGAACTGACTGTTCACTTGCTGACTAATATATTCCACCCTTTGAGAGGTGACATTGTAATGAAATAATCAATGTCATTCACCTCACCTATTAGTGGTTTTAACTTTGTATTTGATTGATGTACATCCATGTTTGCTACAATCTCAAGATGCCAATATACAAAACATTCCAAGGAATAACAATACAAAGTGGAAGGCTAAGCTTTTAGCTACAGGGCTCCAATGGTGAATGATAAACCTACTGTATGAAAGATTTCCCATCAGTCTCAGTGTTTAAATCCATGCTCAAAACTCATTACTATAGTCTAGCCCAGAGGTTCCCAAATTTTTTAAGCCTTCCCCAACCCACCCCACTGCCTGAGTCATTGTAATAAGTGTATATATTTAATATGTCACTGTGCTCTGTACAAATGTAATTTTATAAATCTTCTTTTCTTTCTACTCACATGCACAGCTAACACAAAGCCAGATTTAGCACAGGGGCTCATAATTTAGAACTGTTAGGCAAGCATTAGAATACAAGACAGGGACAACTACAAAATGGGCATTGTATACTATTTTGGAGTGTCAAAGTCAGCATGACAGCAGACGAATGGATGGGAGATAACGTCATGCGATCCTGAAAATCCTTCCAATGCTGTGTCGAAAATGGCAGATTCTACACATCGGGCCCCCATTCCTGAACTAGGTTCTTGTCATGGATTCCTTCGTCTATTGTGCCACGTAAGCCGTCATTAAAGAAAGCTAAGTTATTTCTCCTATGTAATTTCTTACCGCCATATCACTAAGGGAAGGGTATCACCTTTTAATATCATATCTACTGTATATAGATTGGGGATATGTTAAGTGCCGCAATTACAAAAGGACTCATTCCATCAAGGAAGCTAACGTCCCCTGCTGGATACAGCCATAGAAAAAAAGAGTAAAAAATAAATTAATAAAACACGCAGGCCACTGGAAAACCCCTGTAGGCCCATACATTTGGCTAAGCTAAAGAAAACTAAAATTTACAAATTAAGTTGGATAATGGGCTTGCTGTCATCCATGATTTAACCATGGTTAACAGTGTCAGTGTCAGAGGAAGGCTGTAAAAAGAAGACCTCCTGATAGAATAAGTGTCAAGATCAGAAGCTATATGAGCATAGGATGCTATTGTAGCTATTAAAAAGAGAGAGAAGAGAAATCTAAAAGGACTAGAATGATAGGAGATCAAAGAATAGAGATAGTATGGACCACCCAGGCTGGCATTGCCAGCTGAACCCGACAAAGACAAGCGTGGGATACAAGTTCAAGCCACACACGTTTTATTTTTATTTTTTTCCTCTTGGGAAACACCTTTCCTGTTTCCCACAGGCACAACACAGCACAAACACAATACTTTTCCTTTTCACTTCTCCCTTCCACTACTCTGGTCGAGCTTCGTCCTCCTCCTCCCGACTCTGGCTCCCCGAGTAGTGGCTGCTGGCTTCTTTTATAAGGTACCTGGAAGTGCTCCAGGTGCTTGATGACTCATTTTTGGCAGCACTTCTGGGTGTGGCTCAACAGCTCCTGAAAATGGAAAGAGGCCAGCTCTGTTCCATTAAGCAAATTTGCTTATGTGCTGATACCCCATGAAGCCCAAATTTTAGCTAATGTGGTATAGTGGTGTAAGGGAGTTCCAGCACGTAATGGAACTGGGGAGCTTTTCTACCCTGTGCTAAACATGCAGAGTATAATTTGTTATAGGACTCTATTCATCTCCTGTCTTATTGTGTTTAATTTAACAAATGGTAACTACTGCAAAGTGTATGGTTAAAAAAGGTATTTTTGCTTAATTAGCCAGGAAAGAGGATAAAGTGGAAGGTTTAACCATGGGAAGATCGGACGTAAGAAATATACCCAATGGTACAATTCAAAATCAGGAAGAGGAATGCCTCTGTCAGATCTGGCTTGAATGAAAACTAAGTGATTGATGGAAGGTCTTTCAGCATTCCATAAAAAAGAACCAATGGCTAACCTGACCTGATACCCAGAGAAAGGAGGAAGGGTGAGGGAGAGCATTGAACAAATAAAATTTGAATGAGGGAGAATATTTATTTTAATGATTGCAAAATGAGACTAGAAGGAAAGAGAGAGGTTATTCCAGGACAATACTGGCTGTTTTACCTCATTAAAATGTAACAGTGCAGTATGAGCAATACGGGTTGTGATGGTAATACCTAAATATTTGAAAATGTTAAAAGAAAGAATAATGGAAGGAAAAGAGACAGAATGGTTTATAGGTTTGCTCCAATTAATTTTATAGACCAATAAGGATTAATTTGTCTGAAACAGTGAATATGTGGGGTATATCAGAAGCATCCTTTCCTTAAAACAGAAAAACGTATTCAGCATATAAGGATACTTTATGTGCTGTATTACGAACCAAAACAGGAGTGAAAGTATCTCATGCATGTAGAGCAAGAGCTAGAGGCTTGCACAAGATATGAAAGAGCAGCAAAGATAACAGACTATGCAGGAATATGTCAGCCAAAATAAAATAAATAAATAAACATGCAAATAAATAAAAATACTATGAAATGAAACAATAAATAAAGAAAAAGTTTGAAATTTGAGTGTAAAAAATAAATATGTAATGGAATATGTTTTTTGCTGTTTATTTATTTCATTTTGTCTGTAATATTACTCCAAATGAAATAGGCTTCATCTCCCCACCATGCCCTGGTCTGGATTAAGCAGGTTAGAAAATGACATGACATGATATTCCGCCAAACACAACATGAAATATGGCTTGAATTTAAAATTGTCACTTTCTTTCATTAGAGCTGAGAGGACAGGCTCCTGCAAGTGCTGTTTTTTGATTGCTGAATTGCTCACAAAGTGGTCCTATGTGCTATCTGTGACTTGGGAATCCCGTAGCTCATGCACATGCTCAAAATTGTGCAAGAAGAAGTTCTATAATTCTATAAAATCCAAATTCATCATTAGGAGAACACATCTGAAGTGTTCTGCTGTAAATGTAGCATTTTATTGCCCAAATGTTTAAGTCTGGTGTAACAATGATTCACCAACTAAAACACAGCACTAACCAACGACTGCCCACTTAACTCTGACGAGTTAAAAATAAAATAAATAAGCAACAACAAATGTTCTGTGAAGCATTTATTTATTTTTTACATTTAGTGCTCTTTTCCTTTATTTATTGTCACATTTTAGAGTACTTGTATTTATTTATCTATTTAATGTTGTCCAAAATATTCCTACCTAATGGACTTCCTTACCATAGGACCACTGAGCACATGAAAGGTTACAATAAATCAGAGTTAATTAAACCTGAAACAGAAGGACAAGCATACAGTGGCTTGATCATGTTAATATTCATACTACAAAATCCCATTTCATTAATAACTCTCCACAAAAATCTACCAATACACCCTATCCATCCTTTTCTGTGTTGAGTGAGAAAAGCACTAAGGAGCAAAGTGAGAAGGAGCAACATTTAAACACATGCAAAAACCAGAGCATGCGTAACAAGATGAAACTTAAACCTGGCCTGGTCAGACTGAATCAATTTATGAATTACAGATTTAAGCCAAAGAGCCAAAATCTTTCCTAATAATTTAATGACTGAATTAACTAATAATACATGACGGTAACTGGAACACAGTTTACCATGCTTGAGAAGGACACATATAATGGTGGAGTTTATACTAGAGTGTAAATTAGTTGAGGAGAGAGCCATGTTAATCATTTGAAACATCGAGCATGATACTTTTGGCCATAATGAGAAATACACTGGCTGTATACCTTCTTGACCAGGGCAGTGAAAAGTTCAGAATCTTTTTCTATTCTTCATTTTTTGGCTGCCCCCGTTAGGGGTTGCCACAGCAGATCATCTTTTTGCATATCTTTTTGTCCTCTGCCTTTTGCTCTGTTACACCCATTAGAATCAAAGACAAAAAAGTGATGCTACCCAACTTTAGCTTGACTTGAGAAACTAACTGAGTCATATCTGTACAATGAAAGCGCTGATAACTTGGTGGGTTTAGCACCAGAGAGATAGTAATGAGTATATGTGCAATAAATTTTAAACTCTGCACGCCACATAAGAAGGTCATTTAACTCTGCATTGGTTTGTATAATTTTGAACTGATGTACTGGATCAGATATATGTGGATGTGCATTTTCAAGATTATTCAGACTCTTCATCAGATCATCAATATTCCTCTATGCCGTGTAAGCTAAATTAGATGCAAAAGCTATGGTCAGGTTTTGAATATGCCCATTAATAGCCAGCCAGAGATAAGCTGGATCCTGAACAGTCTTTGTTTAGTGCTAAGAGTTCAGGTTTAGCAGTGGTTTGTTTAATAAAATCTGCATTTTAAAGAGAAGTGTTAAAACACCAATGAAGGGGCTTGAAAGAAAGAAGAGGAAGAAAATGATCCATAATACAAGGGTCAATGTGGGAAAAAAATTGAAAAATCACATCTTAAAATAAAGATGACATACAAGCACATAAACAATTGTGTGTTGAGAGAAACACCCAGCATGGTGTACTGTTGCTGGAGCATACACGGCTTCTGTTCTAACCCCTTTCAACCCCGCAACTCTCAAAACATGACAAATGCTTCTTAAACCCTCAATTAAAACAACTGTATGAAATATATACACACACACACACACAAAGACACACACACATATATGTATGTGTATATATATATACAGTACAAAATTCACATTACAAATTAAGGTTCAGAAATACGTTTAAGCAGTATTGAAACAAAATATATAAAACAGTCTAAGTGGCCAAGTATCACTGGACATTAAGGAGTCAAGGGTGTTGAGTGCATGTTGAAAGTCGATGAACAGTTGCTGCCCTCTTGGGAAGGACATTTGTGGGTTAGCTGGATAAATCAGGGAAGCAGAAAGACCAATATGTCAAGTCTATTTGATCACCTGAGACATGGTTTTGAGAAATTACTCGACCGAGAATCATTGAAAAAGTAGCTCTTTCAACTTTCTTAGATTACATTTGGACTTTTGCATGCCTCTTACAGAATAATAACTTGGTCAGAATAGCGAAGCAGCTTGACAATAATTGGATGCGGATTTTCACTGCCTTTGTCTATAGTATGTATTCTGTGAGCAGGCATAAATTCTGATTGGAAGTTAGGGATAGTAAGAAACCAAATGGGCCATTGTTTTTCGAGAAAGCCGAACATATTCCCACTCCTAGTATTATGTGGAATTAAAATAATTCAGATGTTCTCTCTCCTTTGTCTGTCTTCTTGTTCATAAAGTTTCTCACAGAGAATTTGGGTTTCAGTATGAAGGGTAAGTATCTCAGCATCATGATGTGGCACTTCAGTACTGACCTGAACAAAAATATCTGCTGTTCATTTCCAATTTCAACAGTAACAACATGAAGTTCAGAAAAGCTTCTCTGTATTGACAGGTTCAAGGTTGCACTTAGAATGGCATTTTGCTGCAATGTAAAGGCCTTCAGTCGATTGACAACTGAAACAAACCAGAATGTTTTGCAACCATGCCTGCCTATAATAAAGTCCTCTGGGGTTCCTTTACTCGGTTTGTATGCGACCTGAAAGATCTATATGTAGCGGCAAGAAGCAAGAAGGGTATGTTGAGGCTTTGAAAGGATTTTTTTAGTTTAATTTGTAAATATCAGGGGAACATGGGGGTTTGCGTCATGGAGCAGAGCCATACTCTACTACATACATACATATATACATACATACTGTCACACACGCGCGATTAGGGGACAACTAAAGGACTTGAGTAAACGTAATTCCACGCCTAACCAGGAGGTGGCGAAGTGCACTGATTCTCTTTCTCAATTCCATGCAGACCATTCTCTGGAAGTCCCGCCCAGTCCTGGGGCAGCCAACGACATCACTTCCGGTTCCAGCCCTGATGGCATCACTTCCTTTACTTCCATTTCAAAGCCGCCATCTTAATACAGCAGTCAGTTCTGTTTTGGACTCAGTCAGGTGAACATCTCTGTCCTGTTTAATCAATTTTGCAGCCAGTTAAATATTGTATGGGTGGCTGCCCCAAACCTTCCCAATGTCTCTTGGTCTTTTTTTTGACAATACATATATATAACATACATACTCTGCTCTAGCTTTCATAGAACACATCCATACTCTACCAGGTTTCATGGTCCCCCTAAATGTGATATTTGTTAACCCCATCCCAACATTTTGAATGTTAAGAATGGATTATTGCTATTTTTTTGTGTTGGTCTGCGTTTTTAAATTTTCCATAAATATGCCAATTGCTTTTGTAATTATTTTTTTAATATAAAAACAGTACTGTGATTTGTTATGGAACAAAAAAAGAACTTTCAATACTTTGCATTTACACAAAAATACAGTAACATTTGAATCCAGATCAAAAGCAGGAGAAAAGTAACCCACGAGTTGCATACAACTTATGGCCAAGAAAGAGAAAAATAAATCACAGATGGCTCCAAGTCAATGTAAAGTCTGAGCTGCTTCCTGGCTGCCCTGTAATGCTCTGCATTCAGCCTGTTCCTACATTTTATTTTAAGGAAAGACAAAGGTTACCGAACATTAGCAACTCTAAAAGTTTTTCACTATTGCTTAATATTGTATCAACATTAAAATGAAATGTTAAATATGTGCATTTTATTATTTCATTTTTCCTCCTCATTGTATATTCTGCACTAGTCACTAGTTTACTTCATAGGAAGATTCAAGAAACAGTATGACGTGTGTTCAAATAATTCCACAGACCAAATATCTTCTTTTTAGTAAAATTTCAAAGCAAACAGTTCTCACAAAAATACTGTTATTAAAGTAAACATAAGTTCTTTTTTAAGAACAGTTCTGTTTAAGGCTTATATATCCTGCTTAATTTCTTTAGGTTTGGTCATACAGTCATATTAGGCCTGTTAAACATGTTTGAATTCAAAACAGTAAACACAGTCAGAAAACCGTGTGCCATCTCCTATTTGAAAACATGTCTAATAGTCTATGCTAACAGTAAGACTTTTATTTTCTTTGCTATATCAATTTTTTCTTTATTTTTGTGCAAACTATTTTACCTGGAATTTTTACTAAAAGTTTTTAAAAATGAAGATATTTTGTCTCTGGAATCATTTCAACATGTCAAGCTATTGCCAGAATTCCATGAAGCATACTAAAGCTGAAAAACCTTGGTAATTTTGGCTAAACGCAGCTACACTCATGTTAACTTACAAGGAGTAAAAGGCTATACTATATTCTAGGTAGCTATAAGAAACTAATGTTCTATAGAAATTAAGCAAATGCTATATGCTTTTAGTTTCAAACATTAACTTTCCAAGATTGGCTGTTACACTTCCAGCCCCTAATTGTTTATGCAGTAGCAGAGACAACTACTATATTTTACTTCTATAAGAGCTACAAACTATTCTTATACTGTAAGTATTGTTTTCAAATAACTAATAAAAATAAATGCAAAAAAACATTTAAAAGATTATTATTTCAATTCAATTTCTTGACGCAGGCACAGTTTTTTCACTAGTCTGTCTAGCATGCTGATTTTAGTCTGCACACAAACTCTTCTGACTGCACCTCTGGCATATGGCATTGTTTTAAGGACTTAACCCATTACCCAGGAATTGTAAGGTGCAGCATCGTCTACTATTAAAACAATGTCTCCTGGTTCAACATTTCATCTTGGTGTAATCCATTTATGATGTTCTTGAAGTATTGGCAGATGCTAATTAGACCACCTTTTCCAAAACAAATCAGGCATATACTGAACTTGCTTCCAGTGTCTTCAAGTATACTGGTCATTTTTAGAAAAGAATTCAGGAGGCATGTTGGGTTCTGTCTTCAATAACAGTAAGTGATTGGGTTTTAGTACCTCCATATCATTTGGGTCTGTTATTGATGATTGATTCCACTTAACACATTGCTGTTTGAAAACTTTCATTGTCGAGTGTTTGTTGGTAAAATATTGAGCTTAGAATCTTTCTTATGTTTCTAATTTGTCATTCCCATACTCCATCTTGATGAGAGGTTGATGGTGGGTTGAAAATTCATTTGATTTTTTTCTTCATCGTGGCATTGCAAAGTTTTTCTCGGTCAAGGTTTTTAATTGCTTCACGTAGCTCTCTTTCTGCTCTAATAAAGTTCATTCAATTATCATTAACTTGTCCTCTTCTGCAAATGAATCGACATATGGCATTGATAAAAGAATCAGTGTCCAAACTATGTGCCATCTCTAAGTGTACAGCTCTAATTGTTAGACAAGTGAAAATTACTCCATAATTCTTGACCAAACTTCATTCTCTTTTAACTTGAACTTGAAAAGGACCAAAATAATCAACTCCACTGCTGGAGAAAGGTGGTTGGGTAACAAACAATTTTCTGGCAAATCTGCCATTTTTTGCTCAGCTGGTTTTGCATTATATCTTCTGCATGTTGCACACTTTGAAATGATTTTTCTCATAATTGAGTTTGCTTGTGAAATCCAAAATTTCTTGTGTAGCTGTGCGAGTGTATAATTGTGCCCACAATCTCTGATTGTTTTATGAATGTGCTGCAATATAAGGGAATCAGTCATGAAGATGTTTGGCATCTTCTGCCATTGCCGCTTTGTTGAGTCTACCTCTGACTCTCAGCATTCCCTCTTGCATGATTAGGTCAAGTTTAAAGATTTGACTGTTCTTTTTTACAGGAGCATTTTTCTTTAAATTCTTTAATTCTTGTGGAAATTCTTGTAGTTAACACAGGCTGAAAGCTTTGTTTCGGCTTTAGCCAAGTCTTCTGAAGAAATCAGGTTTGGTTTTAAAGTCAGTTTGTACTTTTTCATGTGTTCTATGATGAGTGTTCATTGTTCTTCTGGGTTATTTTCAGGTTGGCTGACTTCAAGTTGTAATGTTTTTCTTTCACTTTTTAGGTGTAGCAGTATATCTTTAAACTTGAGAAACCAAGCCACAGCTTTCTTTAATTGTGGCCATTCTGAAAAGTAGGTGATGAGTTTATTTACAGGTTCAGTAATGTCTTCTACACTTGTCATGTTAACTGCACAGATGTTAATTTCTGGATCATCTTCAGAAAGTGAATCATTCATTTGATCTGGTCTTTTTGGCCACTAGAGCCTTGTGACCATGTTGTGCTTTTGAAAAAGTTTTCTATGCTTAGCCCTCTTGATGCTTGATCAGATGGATTTAGGGCAGATGTGACGTGTTTCCATTGCTAAGGTCATGAATGATCTCTGATCACTGTGATTCTGTTGACAACAAAGGTCCTGAATCGATTTTTCGCTCGATATGTACTTTAACTCAGTCCAAAATATAGATTCCTGTAGGGGTATTTGACGTTTGCTTTTTAGCATCTTCTCCATTTTGACTGCGCAATGGTTGCTGTTAGCTCAAGTCTTGGAATTGTGACATGCTTCAATGCAGCCACTCTTGACTTCCACATGAGGAATGAACAGTGTTTATCCCTTCTTTCGTTGGACAAGAAAAGATATGTGACAGTGCCATATCATTCTTCACAGCCATCTGCAAAATGGTGAATTTGTGTTGACTTAATAGTTCCAAACCATACAGGTCTTATGCATCTGTTCATTTTGTAGTTTGCTAGTAAATATAAGTCATCCATCTATTTTTTCCATTGTGTTTGACATCTACTTCTTCATTCTACCCACATTTCTCTTTGCATATGTCTCTTAAGATAGACTTTGCTGGCAGTGTAGCAGGTTCTAAAGATATGAGGGGGTCATAAACTGAGCTAACAACAGATAGAATACCATGCCTCATAGTGGGCTTGTTTTGTAACTTTATCTGAAATATGAAGTTGTCCGTTTCACTACACCACTGGATGCCCAGGGCATGTTCTGTTAGGAGCAGACTATGGCTCAAGTCTGAATCCTTTTGTTCAAGATCTTTTCTTCAGGAATATACAATAAAACTGCTCTGGTGTTGCTCACCTACGTGGTCAGGTGAATTCTACCTCTGAGGCATAGAGCTTGAAGAACTTTTGCCAAATGTATTGCTTGGTCTTCTGTTGAAACTGACATTAAGCAGTCATCTCTGTAGAAATTAAGGAGCACATTGTTAACAGCTTCCTCAGGAAATGTTTTTCTTGCATGTTCTACACAAAGAATAAGAAGCACAACTATATGAAGAAATAGCACCAATAAGATACACTGTCATTTTAATTTCTTCCAAATCTTTACTTAGGTTAGCCTCAGGCCACCATAAAAAGCGTAAACGATCATTGTCTTTATTTGGAAATTTAATTTGATAGAACATTGATTTAATGTCTGCCATTAATGTCACTGAATCTTGTAAGTACACCAATGAGTGTATTAGTTAAGTTGAGACCTCTCAGTAGTTGTTCATTAAGTGAAGCCCCCTGGTAGGTGGCTATACAATCAAAGACTACTCGAATCTTAATTTTCTATAGATGATACAAACCATGATGTGGAATATACTACATCCTGTCTTCATTGCAAATCAGGCCTTGTTTTGGTACCTTGACAGCATAACACTTCTCAGTAATGTCTCTAATGAAAGTTTTATAGTCTTTGTGGAGACCTGAATTTTTGCTTAGCTTTCTTATAAGCCCAATAGCACACTGTTCAGCAGTGCAGCGAATGCGTGGCATTTTTAGTCTTTTATCTTTCAAAGGCAGATTTAAACAATAGTGGCCACCAGAGGTGGGTAGTAACGAGTTACATTTACTTCGTTACATTTACTTGCGTAATTAAAAAAAAAAAATGTACATCTAAGAGTAGTTTTACTGCACCATACATTTTACTTTTACTTGAGTACATTTGTGAAGAAGAAACGCTACTCTTATTCCACTACATTGGGCAACACTCGACTCGTTACTTTTTTCCATTTATACATTAAACTATGTTTTTGCCAGAGAAAAGTCACCAGTGGATCTACTGCATGACTGTTTCACCAATCAGACGTAGCAACAATAATCACATGACTATGTTTCACCAATCAGACGTAGCCATGCAGTCACATGACCACACACAAACTTCCTGCATCTGCATCCTGTGAGAGACTTTTTAGTCATGCGGGGCTCCTGTACACTGCTAAACGGTCAAAGCTTCACTACAAGAACCGTGAGAAGTTTAGCCATCACTTCACTGAGTGAAGAACAAGCACGTTTTAACCAAACATGCACAGACAGTCAAGGTAAAGTGAGACTTCTTGTACGTGCACAAGCTGCCTTGTTCTAATGTTACTTTCTATCAGCTGTGCTATTTGGAGGGCAAGTGTGTGACGATGCCGGTCCCCTACAGACTCCCTCTTCCCACATGGCAGTCTGCTGAACCCACACCGTCGATAGTTATGACCGAGATGAGCTGACATATGAGGATAATGTACGGATGAGCCAGAGGATGGTGGAGAAAGTGCTCAAGTGCTTTTATTAAAAACAAGTCAAAACAAAAGGAAAATCAACAAAAGTGTCAATGGTGCAGTGTTCTAAGAAACAGTACATATATAAATCCATAAAAATCATTGTGAAAAGGATAAAAAAATCAATAAATAAATCTGTTAAAATGCAGACTAACTTCTCCTGATCTCAGCCCATCTCCTTTTCATTCTCCTGGCTCACTCATTGCTCACGTAGCCATGAGCTCCTTTCGGCCGACCTCCATCTTGGCTGTTTTCTTTTCTCCTTTTCTTTGATTCCCCCTTCTTTTTTTGTGTTGACCCGAATATATACACTCTTGTCTCCGTGGGTCTTAATCACATGCCACAGGAAGCCAATGAAGCAATTGAGAACGATCACACCTGCATGTGCAGGTGCGACTCGCTTCAAGCACCTCATTAACTCCCCGCAGTCGTGCAATTGTGCCCATGGAGAGTGACACGGCTTTAAGGATTTGAAACTGGCCTTTTTTTTTTTTTTGAAGCCGCGGACCTGCTACACCACAAAGTGAATATGCAGTATTATACTTTCAGTGTACAGTATATCTTGTCACTGTAAGTAGTTTGCACTGTTCAAACATACATGTTACCTACTGTAGGTACTGGCTTCAAAAGCTTTGTTGGGAAAAACTGAGATTTGGAACTTTGTCTTATTTGTGCATCTTTATTTTGTAAAGATGTTATTTATTTTTACTCATTTTTTTATTGTATTATTTGAAAATAGCAGAATTAGTACATTATTTTATATTTTTGTCTGTCTTATTTCAACGTTTCTAAAAAATAAATCATTTATTATGTTCAAACAGTTACTCAGTATTTGAGTAGTCTTTATACCAAAAACTTTTTTACTCTTACTTGAATAACTTTTTGGATGACTACTTTTTACTTCTACTTGAGTAACATTATTTTGAAGTAATGCTACTCTTACTTGAGTACAATTTTTGACTACTCTACCCACCTCTGGTGTCCACCTACAAGACTTGGAGATTCCGAGCCTATGTCCTTGAACTTGATGTCCTCTTGCTACATTTCTTCTTTCTCTTCACAGCTGCACTCTGTAATGTCTGAATTGCACTGTTGGTGCAACATTTCTTCTATTTCTGTTAGGGACATGCAATGATTGAATGTTTAGGCAGCTTATCACTGTGCTTTGTGAAGTATTCTATTTCCTTGTATGGCCCACTGACCATCCAATCAAGTGCAGTCTTCACAGCATAAGGTCCACCTGCTCTGCTAGGTATGATTTGCCACAGCTCAAAGACCTTGGAGTTGTTGATACCTATTAAATGATCAGCTTCAGAATCTCCTCAAGGTATGTTCACTTCTCAATGTCTTCTTGCCGTGGAATATTTTTTCTGTCCACCAAAGTAGAGAACTGCGTATAGACCTTTGGTAAATCAATATATGCATTAAGTCCACAGACTTGCAAATCTGATTAGATAGAATATTTGGTTAGCATTTTTGAATCATAGTCATAGTTATTCATAGTTTTGAGGAATATCTGAGTTCTTCTTCCATGAAGGTTTTACTTTCTCTGAAGTTTTTCAGTACAAATTGTACTACCAGGATCTATAAAGTCGTATGTTTCTACATATCTTTCACTCTGGGTGCTTCAAAGAACATATCTGACATTTCATTCTTTCTTTACAATACAAGGTGCTCCTGTTTGGGAAAACAAAAACATAAACCTTTAGATTTTAAAAAGTCAATTCTGTCTTTGTGGCAATTCTTTGACTTTACTACATTTTTCAAGAATGTGCTTGTCACTGTAGAATATGCAATGTTTTCTTGAATGCACAGACGGCTGTTGCAGTTTTTTTGACCAAGTTATCTTGAATCCCATTTTCAGCAGCGTTGGTGATACCTGTTGCAAAAGTACTTCTTCTTCTCTGGCCACTCTTCTGAGGAAACTTTCCCTTGTTGGTATTTTCTTTTTTCTCTGTATTAAGTGCAACTTTGTTCAGTAGCACCATGCACTGAATGAGAGGTGTTTTGGCCATGTAAATACAGTTCTTCTTTCCCCTTTTTTCTGCACTGCAAGCTGGTAATCTCTACTCACACCTCAAATCATAAGGAAGCTTGGAAATGACAATATGTTAGTTTTCTCCAATCTCAAATTCGTTCTGGTATCCTACTGCAGTAGGTGCGGCACCCATATAGTGACTGAGAAAAAGAGCCAAATCTATCAATGCTTCTGCATCTTCTGCTGATTTGATTTGAAGCCAGTTCAAGAGCTTTTTAATGTGTGCTCTCTATATTTGACCCCCATCTTCTAAACAGGTTTTAAACAGTTCTTGTGCCTTTTGATAATCCACTTCTGGCCTACGTCCAAGGCAGGCTTGAATGTGTTCTTGTAGACTGCCTCTAGTATACTTCTCTAGGAAATGTAATCTCTCTCTTTTTCAAGCACATTGTCCACAGCATAATCAAATGTAATCTCCATTAAATATTGGTACTTCTGTACATGGCTCTGGAGGTTTATCTTTCTTGTCCATTTGCTGAGCTAACATTCTAATAACTTTGGTGACTGCCTTATGACTTTCGGTTTGCTTCTGTGTGAGCACAATAAATCATGTCTAGAACTCTGAGGGTCGGCCGCTGCGCTAGATGTAGGTTGCTCCTACCTTTCTACTTTAAACTTGAGTTCTTGAAGTCTTCGGAAAAGTCTATCGAGTTCCAACCATTCAAGTGTGACTGTCGAAGATGCTGGGGCTGCAGCGCTTAGCTGGGATGACAAGCCACATTTATTGTTGAGAATGCACTTTAACTGGAATGCTTGTGGGACTTGGGATTTTGTGCTATCTCATTTTTGTAGTTACAACTCTCTGAACCGATTAACAAGCTGTTCATTAGGTCAATTTATCAAAAACCTATTCGCATCATCAAGCCATGCCGCTGTAGCAAGATTAAATTCGCTCAAAATCTTAGAGTTGTCTGCAAATGCTTATTTCTGTTTTTTATTTGTGTTTTATTTATTTAGCAAGGATAATATCCTTCCATCCAGATCTTCAACCTGACTTATATATTTTTGAAAGCTTTCAAAGAGCTCCGCTGTCTGGGTGAAATTTGCAGGATTGACTTTAGGCTTTTGATTTCAGTCATGAGATCAAAAAGTTGGTCTTGCCTTTACTTTATATGATCTTTAAGATCCTTAAGCACATTCTCTGGCTTTTAGTCCATACTATGATCACTCCTTGCAATTTCACTTAAGCTCTGCTGGGACATCTTTACAACAGCACTAGTGTCTAACAGCGTGTCTCCTGGCAAACAGCTTCTTACCAACAACTACATCACAATCAAGATGTTCCACCAACACAGATAAGTCAGGCTTCCTTATCTCAGGCAAAAATGTAAGCGATCATCCTCAATGCCTTTATATGCTATCACAGACTCTTAAATCCTGTTAAATTCAGGTATAGCGACTTTATTTTCAGTTCCGATCATGCATAAATAGAATAGAAGAGCACAGAACCTCGCAGTAGCTAAGTTTTTCCATTCATTGACGAGTCCTCAGATGGTAGTTTTCAGTTCAAAGTCTTCCAATGGTAGTTTTCTGATGAAAAATGCACCTGCCTTTATCTAAAATTACTAAAGTTCTGCATCTTTAAGTTTACTTCATATGATGATTCAAACAACTGTGTGACACGTGTTCAAATAATTTCAAAGACCAAATATCTTTGTTTTAAAAGTTTTAGTAAAATTTCAAAGCAAACAATTCACACAATTCACACAACAATAGAGAAAAATGCTTAACTGTGCAAATATGAGGTGCTGTGGGCTGTGCTTCTGCCGGGACTTCCCAGTGGAACTTCGGGTCACGAACGTCTCTGAACACGTACGTACAAATTGGGTTACAACCAAAAAGTTCGCCAAACTTTTGCATCTGTTCACAACAACACACTCGGGTGATGAACAAGCCAGTTTCCCTTCCGGTTTGTACACGCCGATGATTTCCGCACGTGTTCAGTCTCTCCCTGTGCATTCGCTGTGAACTCTTTGTGCTCTATTTAATTTCCCTTCCGGTTTGTACGCGCTGGTGATTTACGCACATGTTCAGTCTCTCCCTGTACAGTACATTGTTCTCGGTCAGATGTGCATCGCGCAGAGGGACTTTGTGGTATAGCGGGTCCACAGCTCACATCAAGAGGCCAGTTTTAAATAAATAATTGCCGTGCTTGCAGCTTAGCAAGGGGGCGTAGTGGTTGATTGTTACAGCTGCCACGTCCTCTTCATAAATAGAAGCGTGAGGAGGCTAAAGGGAGGAAAAAGAAAAGAAAGACAGAGGTTGTGGAGTGAGGAAGGAAGCAGGAAGCAGAGTGGAAAGAACCAGAGTGAGCGAGTGAGCAAGAGGGAGAGAGAGCAAGCGAGAGAGTGCATGCTCGCAGACAGGCAGGCAGCTGGACAGTGAGCCCAAGCCGTGTTTGGCCGACACTCAGTGGGGGAAAAGGAAGCAGTCGCTCCAGCTGAGCGATCAAGGAGCCGGAGTGACCAGAAGAAGGACGGCTGGCCGAGT
Source organism: Polypterus bichir lapradei (assembly GCA_026402145.1). Taxonomy (NCBI): domain Eukaryota; kingdom Metazoa; phylum Chordata; class Cladistia; order Polypteriformes; family Polypteridae; genus Polypterus; species Polypterus bichir. Next base: position 61,016,939 of record JANRMT010062808.1, on the reverse strand, counting down.
AAGGCCAAGAAGGCAGTTAAATGCATTTAAATGCACCGGGCTTGTTTTTAAAGAGACTGCTTTCAGCATTGTTTTAACCTCGTTGTATTTAATTAAGACTTTTTTCTATTAGATTTTAACCACTTCACTTCTGTTTTTATGGGATTATTTATTTATTGGATTTTAAAGGCACTGCACTTTATTTAATTTGGACTTTGTTTTGGATTGTTGTTTTGTTGAATTTAATAAAAGCACTTGGAACTTTTTGCACCATCCAATTGCTCCATTGTAGTGCCTCACTGTTGTGCTCATCGGTAACATTACCCATGGTGACGGGTTTAAGGGCTCCCGGAAGCGAGATGGGAGCATCCAACGAACCTGCATCATCACAGACTTTACCTCAAAACTGTAATCTCCTCTCCACCCAGTTCCTCCTCACTTCCTTCATGCCAGAACTCGACTTATGCAAGGTTAGTTTTCTTGGTTGTTTTTCAAATGTTCATTTTTTCCCTGTGCTTAAAACTCAATTAAAAAAAGTGTTTACAGCGATCGGCTCATAAGGCTATGCGTGAACTCCTGCAAGGTTAGTTTTCTTGGTTGTTTATAGTTAGTTTTTGTATAAATTTACGGATTTTTCAAATGTTCATTTTTTTCCCTGTACTTAAAACTCATTAAAAAAAAAGTGTTTACAGCGAGCGGTTCGTAAGGCTATAGCGTGAACTCTTGCAATGTTAGTTTTCTCTGTTCAAGGTTTTCTCAGTGTTATTCAATGTTTTTACATTTAGTTTACTATTACACTGTGTGTTCTATGGTATAATAAACTATTTTTGTGCTTAAAAATCTTTTAAAAAATATATATTTACATACAGCTTGTACGGTCCGGAACGGATTAATTGTATTTACATACAATCCTATGGGGGAAATTACTTCGGGTGACCTGAGGTTCCACTGTAGTTACCTTTGAAAAGGCTGCATAAATCTAGTATAATGAGCACAGCTCGCACCTGAACAAACATGAAAAACATGCTACAACAAAGGCCAAAAAGTTCTGTTGTCAACTTATTTTCCTGATCGCTACCCTTTGAAGGAACTAAACAAATAATGAATCACCCGAACAAGCACAGCTCTCTGTTACACTTATTACTGGTGCAGATGATATCACTAAACAAGGCAAATTTCAGTAAGATAAAATCCAAACTTTAGTTTAGTCATTAGTTAATGTTAATTTGCTGGGAAACCAGGCATTAAATACTAGAACTTAAAAGTAGAAGATAATATACAACCTGATTAATCCACATCAATGTTAGTAAAAGCTAGCTTTGCTTCTGTATAATAAGGGGCCTTATGAAGATTGAGCACACGCAAAAAGAGGCTTGAAATGTGGGTATGCTATTTTCCGTGCAAACTTCAAGATTTATAAAAGAAAATGTAATCAGGGAACATGCGTTTATTTATAGCAACACTGACCCATGCTTATGCAACATTGTTGAGAAACTGGGAAGTGACAACACCCTTGATGAAGTACAGAAATGCAGCCAAACCAGCAAAATGACAACTTGCATACATAAAAATTCATATCACCAAGCTGTTATGTGCTTTGACATGACAAACATATTATACTTCAAAAGTGTTGAAAACGATGTAGACTTTATTTTAGTTACCTTTTAAACAAGTCCATTGTTGAGTATTTGCATTGAAGAACTTTTTTTTTTGCCAGTTTTTATTGACAAAATGTTGTCCTTCTTAAGGAACTGTCCGACACGTCAGGAATATCTCAGCCAAGTTCAGCTCCATCAAGCCTGCTGTACTGAAAATCATTAATCAACCGGTGAGGAACTACATCCAGTTTTCATATGTTGTGGGTGCATATACATAACACATAAAGTGTTATTGCCAACATACAAAGGCAGTGTCTGCTTCTCCTAATGTAACAGGAGCACTTTGCTGCACTCATATTGCAAAAAGGAAACCTAACAAGAATGAAGATGCTTTTGTTAAGTGCAAGCATTTACATTACATTAACGCACAAGTTATTTGTCATGCCAAGATGTGGCTAAGAAATGTAACTACTTATGCAAAGTAGCTTTGACAGATGTGATGGTAGCATGGTGGCAGGCTTTTTGCTAAAGTAACTGTTTGAACCCCTAATTTTTCATATGGCCTGTGCTATTCTTTTTAACGCAATCATGTTATTACATGTGCCAGGTAATAGTGGCTACCTGCTCAGACGCTGGTTATGCTTTTTATGCTCCTTATGCTTTTTCCTGACCCCAAAAACATTGAGGAAAAGCGCTATAAAGCAGCACATGATCTTGCATTCTCAGTTGCGGAGCACAGCCAGAAACTCTTAAATGCAGGTAGCGGGGTCTTGACAGGTCAGGAGTAAGGCTGTTCTACAAGCTAATGAAGTTCTGCAGTTCTGCAACATCGTGATTGCATATTATACTAACAGCAATGCCTCTCCATAATCCCTCACTGTGACTGTGACAGCCAAATCAGAACTATTCTTTCTTTTGAATTTTCTTGCTTTATAGTCATTCCACCCTGTGTTCAGACAAAACATATTTATTTATTTATTTATTTATTTATTTACTTATTTATGTTATTCATTTACTTTAAAAAGCCAAATTTATGCATGAGGTTGATTAGCAAGATTCATATATGGCAGTTTCAAGACATCATTTGATGCGTGTTCTTGTAGTGTATGCATATTTACAAGGTGATTGTGATTTACAAGGGTAAATTGTGTAGAAATGTGAGCACGCCATGTTTTATAAATCTGAATTTCTTTTGGTGTGTACATATTTCCACACTTAGATCCACATAAACTTTTATAAATGAGGCCCCAGGAGAGGGAGATGTCCATGTAATGTAAAGAGTCCATTCTTTTTAATTCAACTAAGGCATTCCATGAAAGTATGCACATTCATACTTGAGTGCATTTTACATGGTGCTGCACTTTCATATGATGTTTTCAGTGCATCTTAAAAACTGCCTGTTCCCTCTGTCCCCTTCGCATTATAAACACTGCATTATTATATTACAAGTTGCCTGTCATCCTTCCAATTTGAAAGCCATATATCATCTGCCTTTCTCAAAAGCTGCAAAGCGTCTGTCTGTGCAAAAACTGTATAGATTCTGCATCACCCCAGTAGAGGAGCTTTCTTTTATACCATGGCTTAAAGTCTGTTATTCATAAGTTACATATCTGAGATGATTTTTGGAAATAAATATTCTGAAAGTGGATGGGAACATAAAAATTAACAATGTTGGCTGATCACAACAACAGAAAACATTATATACATATGGACATACTGTACTTGATGCATGCAGTGAGAGCTAATGCTTATACATGAATTAACCAAAAATTTATCTCAGACATTCAGACTATCAAACTGCAAAATACATTAAAAATTTTAAATGTCTGAGTAGTGCAGATTAGACACAATTGAAAGTTATGTTAAAAAAAGCACATTTGAAATGATAACACAGGCCTCCTTTTTGTTTACTGACATTCATAATCTGACAGTGGCCCTTCACTTCAATTACATTTCAGGAAGCAACGGTATGCTTTGACAGCTAGCTTTTAGACAACTTCTAGGTTGTTGCCCTTTTGAAAAGTTTAGTATAAGAATTTGACCACCACTAATTTTTATCAAGTATGTAGTGTAGCAAAGTTGAGTATGAGTTTAAATACTTGGGATCAACAGTACAGAGTAATGGGGATTGTGGAAGTGAGGTGGAAAAGGGAGTGAAGGCAGGGTGGAATGGGTGGAGAAGAGTGTCAAGAGTAATTTGTGATAGACAATTATCGGCAAGAGTGAAAGGGAAGGTCTACAGGACGGTAGTGAGACCAGCTATGTTATATGGGTTCGAGACAGTGACACTGACCAGAAAGCAGGAGACAGAGCTGGAGGTAGCAGAGTTAAAGATGCTAAGATTTGCATTGGGTGTGACGAGGATGGATAGGATTAGAAACGAGTACATTAGAGGGTCAGCTCAAGTTGGACGGTTGGGAGACAAAGTCAGAGAGGTGAGATTGCGTTAGTTTGGACATGTGCAGAGGAGAGATCTTGTGTATATTGGGAAAAGAATGTTAAAGATAGAGTAGCCAGGGAAGAGGAAAAGAGGAAGGCCTAAGAAAAGGTTTATGGATGTGGTGAGAGAAGACATGCAGGTGATGGGTGTAACAGAACAAGATGTAGAGGATAGAAAGATATGGAAAAAGGATAATCCGCTGTGGCGACCCCTAATGAGAGCAGCCGAAAAAAGAAGAAGATATAGTGTAGCAAAGTAATGTGGATTTGCGGCAGAGATTGAATCACCTTGTTATATCATTATATTATTAAAATAATATCCAATTTCCCCTACATTAATTAACAGGAACAAAACAATCAGCAAGTTTCATGGACAATTGAAATTGGTGGCTGAGGAAATTCTGTCAAAAAAACTAGGAAAAGTTACGAAAACACCAATATACGTTGTCACACACGTGCGCATGGGAGGCAGCTAAAGGGCTTGAGTAAGGACAGTTCCGAGACATACCGGGATGTGGCAGAGTGCACTGACTCTTTTTCTCCCTTGCCTGCACACCATTCACGGGAGATTCCACCTGGGCCTCTTGATGTCACTTCTGGGACCCAGCCAATGGAAGGAGACCTTGCTGGCTCCAGCCCCTCTGATATCACGTCTGGGCTCGCACCAGTGGCAGAAGACCTATGTGAGCCCGACCCCTTTGACTTCACATCCTGTCTTCCCTTTTAAAAGCCTCCACCTTTTCCCTATTCCCTCAGTTCTGATTTGGACTCGATTTTGTGCACATCAGTGCTGTATCTATTGAAAGCTACTTTGCAGCCAGGAAACCAGATTATACGGGTCGCTGCCCCAAACCTTTATATGACTCTGTCTCGAGTTTGTGACAACGTATAGTTAATATTCATTCATAAATATTATTTTGATACAGATAATGAGTGTGTTAAAAATATTTTGACATACGCCTCAATGATTATTCTGCCTTCTTTTTTTCTATTCATTTATTTTAACATGTTTTCCTCTCCTAGCCAAATCAAAGGCATTTGTTTTTCTTGCAATACCATTTTATTTGTCTGAGGACTTTATGAAAACATTTTTTCAGCTTATCCCTATACTTTCATTATTAATAATTTTGTGGTGCCTGTCTCAAAGTCTGTGAAAATTGCAGGAGTAAACTTTGTCTGGTTGCCTTTAATTTCATTATATACCTGAGATAGTATGAGAAGGACGAATCTTGCAACATTCCGATTGCATTAAGCATTGCCAAATTTAAATCCAAGGATACTTTAAATTTGAATAAGCTATGTATTAATTTACTATGGTGGCCTAGTGGTTAACACCGCTGCTTCACTGCTCAAAGAGACATGGTTTGAATCCCAGCCTGGTGAGCTCAGCTCATTTAGCTGATTGTTGGGCGTGTGTGTGAGCCAATGTTGACTTCTGAAATGGGTCCAGTGCCTCCATGATAGGATCCAACTCTCTTTGATATTAAGATCACAAAATAGATAGAAGGATTGTATAGTTCTTGCAGAATAATAAACTAAACCTTATTTTATATTTTAACTGCTGATACACAGTACCTGTTTTGGTTATATTTATTTAATGCTGGGGATTCATACTAAAATTATAGGCATGAGAACATTAATTTTCCAATATAAGGCAGGAATTAAAAAGGCCCTGAGTCACTAAGTCTACAAGTTCTGATTTAATGGTTGATATTAAAGATGTGATCTCTTGTCTTTTCTGTGACCAGGGCAATTCAAAGATCAAACAAAAGCGCATTCCCATGAGGAGCTTACTAATTAGCAGGGCAGGGAAGTAAATTTGATTCTCTGGAACTAATCAGGACCAAAATCAAATTAAAAGTAAATTGAATCATTCAGACAGATTTTCCAAAGATTCACAGACAAAGAGTTTTATTATTTAATGATTTTTTTGTATCCAGATTCATAAAATATAACACATTTCTGTTTATTAACGCTTTTAACTATACATTTCTCATTTAGTTTCATTATACATAAAATTCATTTTAGATTGTGATTTTTGCTTTGATATCTGCCGCTTGCTTCGTTAAAGAAGCACTACAAAGGGTTTTTATGCAGTAATATTTTCTTACAGTTTTTGAAGTATTTTACTAAAACAGCATCTTTTTGCTAATGTGTGCACTAGATATTGTCCATAGAGACAGTAGCTTTCAGAGCACATGATGCTGATGCCTTGGGCTATCAATAGGTCACTATATTATTTTTTGAGAGAGGAACAGTACATATACAGCAGCCTTCTCATAGTTAATGTTAGAAGCTGTTAAGCACAAAGAATTGAAAAAGGGCCTGAAAAATGTCAGACCTTTAAGTATTAGGCCACTACTAGTTATCTAGACATCAAGCATTTAGCGAGGCAAAGGTTTTGTTTTCTGCTCCACTTGCAATCATTGATGCTTCAGTTGTAGCCACTGTTGTATTTTATTTATGATGACTTGTAATCCTCTTGTCAGCCTGGTAACTTTTCATCCTTCGGCATGCCTTCCACCAATGGTCTGGCTCTTCGGAAATCTTCACAGGTCAGGTATGTTATCAGTTTTGACTGAAAGCATTGATCTTGAATTTCATTGAGCATACTGTCTTGTAGTACTCTTTAGAAAAGAAAAACGAAAAAATACAATTCAGGCAGCTAAGGCACAGCTTTCTCTAAAGTTGAGTTTCCATACAAATGTGAAGGAATGATGAGTGAGATAGAGGACAGATCATTTGAAATATGAGTATTTAAAATAGTAAAAATTATAAAGATTAATTACTAAAGCCACTTGAAAGCTGTACTTTGACTGGGGGGCAAACAGCATAATGGAAATATAAACATAGTTTATTATGATCTCAGCACATCTCATATAGTATAATTACCAAATGGAATGCTAAAGAAATACAAATTATTTTTAAGCACAGCAACAGCTCCCCCGCATGAATGTTTTATGCCATACTCTTCTGTTATGGAGACACAGATTTGCTCAATTTGGGGGGGCGGGGGGGACTTAAAATTACAGGAGCCTTTCTGCAGATGGAGTTATTTTACTGGAGTTCAGGAGGTGGGAGGTGAATTTTAAGGCAAAATGGTGTGGCAGGAACTTTACCCTACTGGTATTTCCAGATGATTGTCCACTTCATTAATCTTAGCTAATATCCGTGAGTATTTATTTAACCTACTGTAAGTGTAAGTTAGGAGAGTTTAGGCTTAAGCTATTCTGCTCACTAGTCAAATCTCACCAGGAGTACTGTGTATAGTTTTAGTCTACATACTACAGAAAGGAGGTATAAAGAAAGTCCACAGAAGAGTGACTAGGCTGATTCTGGGACTAACAGGTATGAGTTATGAATAAGGACTGAAGAAAGTGAAACATTTCAGTTTAAGTAAGAGGAGATTAAGATTAAGAGGTTATATGAATGAAGTTGCTACTTTACAATAGCTTTACCAACAGCTACTACTTTAAAGTAAATTGTTCAACAAGAACATAGAGAGCGATTGTAAAACACTTAAGGGAAAATTTCACACAAATAACAAAGTTTTTCTTCACACAAAGGATCATAGGCACACAGAGTAGCACTTTAGGGACCTTCTAATCTCAGCTTGGCGATATTTTGAAGAATCTAGGCAAACAGGTTGGGTGGGCTTTTTGTGCTGAATGACTGGTTCTCATCACAGTTGTCCTAATAGCATTCTCATTCTCAAACCTCTATAGTACAATTTGGGGTTGCAAGGAGACTAGAGTATCCTGACAGTGATAGGTGCAAGGTAGGAAATGACCTTGGACAAGGTGCACAAGATTGCAGAGCCCACTCATACTCACAAAAAGGAGATGTGGGAAGAATACCGGAGTACACAAAGAAAAATCCATGCAGGTACAAAGACTCCACAAGAGCACAGGAATTGAACCTAGGAAGCTGGTTCTATCTACTGAACCACCAATTGATGCCTTAAGTGATATTTTTTTTTAAAAAACTAAATGTCAATTTCATTATTTAATCTGAGAATTATGCATCTTCACTTTTAGAATCAGTTTCACTGAGAAACACATATACAATTCATAACCCTCATTAGCAGTGATGAACGTGCAAGTAACACAAACACTGCATATTCTACCAATGTAGCCAAGACAGATAATTTCAAAATGCTTAATTAAAGCTACATTTTACTGTTTGGAACCTTTGTATTCATAAGTCTTCTCCTCTTCAGAAATTGTACAAAGATATGGTTCACCAACTCCTAGGATTACTAAAATAGTTAATCCACTGCCTACAACAAAGGTAAAAACTACATTGCTTCTCCCACATCCAAAGCCTCCATTCCAATAGTCTGTCATAAACTTTCTGGGGTGGCTGAGCAATGTGATTTCTTCACAAATTAAATTAGAATTGCTAGTACTTCTGGGAGTACCATATTTCCTGAGCCAAAATAGATGGCACAAAAATGTAAAAAGACTGTATCCTCCTTAGAGTTGTTCACCATGTCAGAGTTTTGCGGGAGTTTGAGCGGTGTCATCATCTTTCCCCTTAGAGTTTACTGACATGTATTTTTTCTCAATATAAGAGAAGAGGGCCAGCATTAACATTAATATGTTGTGTAATAATTTAAAAAAATATGTGAATTGAAAAAAATTACACCAGGTTGCAAATGATGGGCCGCAATTTGAATAACCCTGACAGTGTTGTAAAATCTGTCCGAATGCCCAGATAGGTGCCTAAAAAGAGGACAGGTCCAGGAAAACACAAATTTATGGTAATCTGTATGGAAATATAGAAGTACTGTCCTTGTCTTCCACACATTACATACTGTAAGTCTGCTAACCAAGACTCCTCAGGTATATCCAGCAGTCCCTATGGTCCATACTATCCATTTAGCACTGATATTGCTGAGCTCCACAGTCATTATATTATAATAAATCTAACTCCACCTAAACTTTGAAATGTGCCTGCTCTGAGGAGAGCCTGTTCAATTTAACTGCTCCTCAATAATATCCCTAGCTGATGGAGATGTATCCTCATTCATGTTTAGAACAGCCCAATTCACATTCCTTCTATAACCTTTTGAGTTATCAAATTATTTGCCACAGCACATTTCAGGTATGCTGCCACCAATCTACTCCTGTACTTTTTGTGTTTGCTGCCTTCTTGACTTGCTAGTTTCAAATCCTAAATACTTCTACTTAACATTGCAAGGAAGACTACCTTAGGTAATCTGATAGCTAACCTGTTTTTTATGCCCATGAGGGGCCCTCTGTTTTGCACCCTGACTCAAGTGCTTTTTGGTCATATCACCATTCAGCAACCTCTCATAAGAAGTCATGAATTCAACACATTGGTTTGAAGGAAATGTTAGAATTGAACTAATTCTAAGTATCCTAGGTCATTGCTGTGTCTCTGGATATTTTCTTCTGTTCAGTGGATCCTCAAGTCACCAGAGGCAGCTCAGCACCAACTAGTGAACGTCTGAAACTTTAGCATCTCCGAAATATACAGCTTTGTAGCCTTGATGTACAAACCTAAACACCAGTTATTACACAAAATGTGGAACATATAACTACCCAAGAAACCAATAAAAAATGTCAAGTCCTTAATTTATAATGGTGTGCAAGCACCAGTTTCCTAGTCGTTCATATGCTCTCAGCCTGAGTTAAGCTTCTGCTCTGTACCAAATTCCCAGCAGTATTACCTGAGATGTAGCCTTCGAGTCTTGAGCTCCCTTGTACTCTAAAAGGAATTCTGGCACTAGTACATCAAAACCAGGAAAATCTTGTAACAAAGTTTGATGTAGCTGCTGTACTTACAGTAGAATCTAGCTTCACAAAAATTGAGCTGCACAAAGGATAGAAGACCATACTGCATGTCAAAAAAATGTGTTTATCTTAGTGAAATACAGATAATTGTTATGATATCTCCCAAATGAGAAGGCAAAAACAGCCAAAAACGATGTATAACACAAAACTAAAGATTTTCAGTAGTTATTAAAAAATCAATAATAAAGATAAAAATGTCAAAATATTCAGAATACTGAATCACTACACAATAAATAATACAGAAAAGAAAATGTTGAAGCATAATGCTTACAGAATAGATAAACCAGAAAAATAATAGAATACAACTGAAAAAAAGAACGAGAACTATAAATAATGCCAAAAGAAAAGGACAAAAAAAATGCAACTAATTAACAAAACAGCAAAATAAATTAACAATTAAACCTTAACTCCAAAATTCTAAATTGAGCAACACTAAACAGCAAAACTATAGTTAAAAACCAGAAAATCCTGAACTCTAAATGGTCAAAGGATAGTAGACTTTAAACAAGAAAACAAAACACAAATGGTAGACATAAAGAACACAGCTGCAAGAACAAGTTAATACAACACACAGACATCCAAGGATCTTAAATACAACTCTCAGGTAACTGCTGATTTGATTGACAAAGAGGAATGTATAGAGAGGGAATAAACAGAGAATGTAGAACAAAACAAAATCAAACCAAAAGTAAGGGAACTAGGAATAATTACAAAAATATAGAAAGACATGAAAAAAGACAAGACAAAGCAGAAATGATAACCCTGCACACCACAAGGTGCAACAACACCCGGTCAACAGAACTCAAAGCATGCTCTCCTTACAACTATAGCAGTAAAAATTCTTCCTTTGATCTGAATAATGGACACATAACTCCCATCTCTTGAGATGTTACGAATACACATTAAATCATCATCAACCTTAAAGCTCCTCTAACCCATAGAGGCCCTGCTGTGACATTAAGGTTTCTATATGATATTACAAATATACACTCAAAGATGCGTGCAATCAGAAGAAGAATGCTGGTCCTGGACAATTTACAAGGAAAAGCAATAGGTTTACCCACTATCTTGGCTTGCTGAGCAGAAATCTTGCAAAAACTTTTAAATCTAGAAATAAATATTCACATTTCATATGATCATTTTTTGACAGTAATGAAAAGGGAAATATAATTTAGAAGAGTCCTCTAAGGATAAAGAGAAAAAGAAATCCGGTCTGCCAAGATTTAAATCTATACTAATAAAAGGCAAAGCCCTCACTGACTGACTGACTGACTGACTGACTCACTCACTCACTCACTCACTCACTGACTCATCACTAATTCTCCAAGTTCCCGTGTGGGTAGAAGGCTGAAATTTGGCAGGCTCATTCCTTACAGCTTACTTACAAAAGTTGGGCAGGTTTCATTTCGAAATTCTACGCGTAATGGTCATAACTGGAAGCTATTTTTCTCCATATAATGTAATGGAGTTGAGCTGGATGGCCGTGGCGGGGCGGAGTTTCGTGTGACATCATCACGCCTCCTACGCAAGTACGTAGAGAACAAGTAAGACCTCCAAACAGCGCTGAACAAAAAACACCATTTCACAATTGAGAAGACAGAAAAAGATTATGAAGCAAGTGATGCATACAAGCGTATTCATAAGTACAGCTACTGCGGAAACAAAGCACGGCGTGAACCGTAAGTTTATGTTAAGTTTATAGACACACTCCCGCTGCCGTTTGTCATGCCTACAAGTTTACTGAGAAGACACGAGGTATAAACGAGACTTTGGATCACTTTGTAACGGAGCTAAAATTGCTGTAGCAAGAAACTGAACAAAACGTTAATGTTTTACTATTAATAACTTATAGACTACATTTTATTTTTTCCCTTGCACTCAGTGAGCGAGGCCAATGCATATTCATAAGTGCAGCTACTGCGGAAACAAAGCACGGCGTGAACCGTAAGTTTACATTAAGTTTATAGACACACTCCCGCTGCCGTTTGTCATGCCTACGACGAATGACAGTATTCGCGACATACAAGTTTACTGAGAAGACACGAGGTATAAACGAGACTTTGGATCACTTTGTAACGGAGTTAAAATTGCTGTAGCAAGAAACGTTTAAGTGCCGGGTCTTAGCTACCATTAAATAAACACATCCTCGAAATACGAACCTTATTGCAAGAAATAATGATGATCAAATCCTTGATGACAGCAACACTCACAAAACAATTATTGTATATTGACAATCATGTTACGTTATTTTTAAAATGTTCCCTTTTCTTTTTCTTAACTACTTTAACACACTACTTCTCCGCTGCGAAACGCGGGTATATATGTATATATATACCCCGATCTACATACTCTCAAATAGACAAGCCACACGCTGTGGCGCAATGGTAGAGGCTTCGCCTCTAGCGCCTACATCCGTTCTATTTAGTCGCCAGAAATATCTTTGGTAGGAATGGAAGTTGGATTTAGTCTTTAACTTTCTATGGTTAAGAAAAATTTATGCAATGATGATTAAATTTAACTTTCATTCCTACTAAACATATTTCTGTCGACCAAATAAAAATTACTTATATTTAAAATTTAAATAGAACTTGAACAAATACGATAGTTCATAATACCCACGCAGCACTAAGTGCACGTAAGATTAGGAGTCATTCGTTTTAACAAGCAGCGTATTGCACTGATACAAAATAGCCTGTCCATTTAATTATTTAGGAATGGATAGATAAATTAAGATTTTGTACAAATAATGTTTTTAATTTTTCTTTCTCAATGGATTCTGGCACCCCCAGCAACAGCTCCTTGCCCCCCTAAGAATATATATATATAGATATATAATGATAGATAGACAGATATATACATAGATAGATAGATATATACATATGGATAGATAGATATAGATATATAGATAGATAGATATATAGCGGGTATTCTGCTATAAATATATATATATATATATATATGAATGACCTCCAAAGAGCGCGGAGACTTTTGATCACGTGAACGTGTCTGCAAAAACTGGCGTCTCCTGTAAAAGTCGAGCAGCCGGCGCGCGCGCATAGCTGTGCCGGCCATTGAGACGCTGACTGCGCTTCTGCCTTAAGTCAAAGTGAGCACTTTTAATTTTTTTCATCCTCCCCCTGAGCTATAGCCCAGAAAAGTGCAAACACGGGACCCCTTTTCTACACCGCGGCAAAATAATATTAAGGCGCTTCGCAGTTTCTTTTGCACGTATACGATTATGAGGTCGTCAGCTCGGATTATCAAGACACGCACAGGAGTGGAGGACTGACAGTGCCATCACAACTGATTAATAACTGGGACGTCTCACCAGTCTACACAAGACACACCGCGACTGTCCCCAAAAGGCGCTCATATCGTCAGCGAAAACATCTCTCTACAATATATAAAAAAAAAGGCAACTTTCCTTTCTTTACACCTTTTTTCCTTTTATCCCAAAACAAAGCCTTTCTCTCTTAACACTGCAGAGGACACAAAACTAATTTTCTTTAATTGCTGGTAATGCCGGTAAGGCACATTACCAGAGGCAGAAATTTGGACGTTCACATAGAAAATGTAATTTCTATACCACAGCCGTCGTGTAGCGCCTTTCAAAAGGGATCTACTACCGAGAGATGATCCATATACATTTTAGCTGCTGTTAGTACTACTTACCTGTTCTGTTACACCGTCTTTAAAATGTAGTTTACCCGCAACCACTCCAGTAGTGCTCAATGTGCCTTTACTTCTTAAAACGTTAATGTTTTACTGTTTAATAACTTATAGACTACATTTTATTATTTTTCCCTTGCACTCAGTGACCAAAGCTATACACACACATATAGACACATATATATATATACACATATATATACCTGTGTGTATGTTTGTATGTATGTGTATATATATATATATACACACACACACACACACAAATTATATATATGTGTGTGTGTGTATGTATGTGTGTGTATATATGATGTAGATAGGTATGTATATATATATATATATATGTGTATATGTAGATATGTATATAGATATGTATATATGTATATAGATATGAAGATATGTATGTGTATATGTATATATGTATGTATATATATATATATATACTAGCAAAATACCCGCGCTTCGCAGCGGAGAAGTAGTGTGTTAAAGAAGTAATGAAAAAGAAAATGAAACATTTTGAAAATAACGTAACATGATTGTCAATGTTTTTTTTTTGTCACTGTTGTGAGTGATTTGTGTGTGTGTCTCACATATATATATATATATATATATATATATATATATATATAAATATATATATATATATACACACACATATAAACATATATATATACATATCTATACATATACACATATATATACACACACACATATATACATACATATATATATCTACATATATACACATACATATACATATACACATACATACACACACACACACACACACACACACACATATATATATATATATGCACTCTTTGGGGTGCAAACAACTGTTGCTGGGGGTGGCAGAATCCATCAAGGAAGAAAAATGAAAAACATTATTTGTACAAAATCTTAATTTATTTATCCATTCCTAAATAATTAAATGGGCAGGCTATTTTGTATCAGTGCAATACGCTGTTTGTTAAAACGGATGACTCCCGCTCTTACGTGCAAGTCTGCGTGGATATTATGAACTATTGTATCTGTTCAAGTTCTATTTAAATTTTAAATAGAAGGAATTTTTATTTAGTCGACAGAAATATCTTTGGTAGGAATGGTAAAAACAGACAGGAATATTATTCCTGAATAAATCAACTCAAACCTTAAATAACTTATAATATTTTGCTCTCCA